>LOEQ01002448.1:92132-108382 GCA_001685075.1 Bramus lutescens | reverse complement strand
GGGAGGGGGAGGAAAATGGGAGGAGGGGAGGAGGTGGAAAATTTTAATAATAATGAAGAAAATGGAAAAATAGACTAAGCAAATGTATATTTGGAGTGAGGACAGAAGGTGCAACATTTGTCAGTTGAAGAAGTCAATAGCCCAAATATTAGCAGACCTCATATCCCCTTAATAGCCTCATGTTCAATAGTCCTTGTTCCAGGAAAACTTTCATTTCCTCTAGTGAATGCACTCCATGTATAAGGGATATAGATCCTAAGCCCGAGGCAAGGACTATATGATTCTATGGCCTAAATAGCTTACAGTTCTACAAAATAAACTATTTATTTCCCCATATTGAAAAATTCTCTATTTTACAGGTCTTCTTCACCCTCAAATAGAATTGCTTATTTATTTGTTTTATCATTCAAAGCAGTGAATTGATGTCTTAAGCAGTTGTAATATTTCAGTACAGTGTAATCAACTTTTTCACTCGTGTGGGTTCAATATCATATCAGGAATGATGTTTCCAAGAAAATGAGATCAAAATTTAATTAAGGGATAAAAAGAGTGGACTTCTTTGTCCTCTGCATATTACCTTTCACTCCAGACTTAATTTAATGAATGTCTATGTGACATGGGGCTGCACAAATTTTAAGGGTAATTCCAGCAGTATTGATAACCAATTTGCATTCATTTTCTGCTCCTAGTTTGAATCACTGGAAGGGAAGGGATATGCTTCTAATAGAATTCTGGGCTTTGCATGGCACTTCAGAGTTCTCAAGGTACCTACTCGGAACATCTGCACTACATAGAGCACTTGAGTCAAGCAAATATAAGCATGCCCATTTCATAGCTGAGAAAAATGTGACTCCAATTTGGCAGACTGAGATGATGTATGCAAAAAGCAGACATTACTTTTCTTTCATTATTCTGAGTCACATTCCAATGGCTTGCCCCTCCCCTTTCATTTTGTCAACAACTGGCACTATATTAAAGGAAACTGACTTTCATTTTTAAAGAATGTTTTCTATTTCTGATCTTTTCAGTTGTGGGTTTGGGGTGGGGCAGATGCTGGTTTTGACCCATTTCCTGCTTTGCCTCTGCTTGGTCCTGATGTTTCTCCTTTCTAAGTAGCATAATTCTATCACTTTGGACTTCAGTCACTGTCACAGGTTCCCTAGTGAGACTTCAGCACTCTGACATCGAATCTGAAGCTAAGTTTAGAAAACAATGTTAAACAGTAGAATTTTTTTCTACCAGAACTAATGGGTATTCTCGTGTAGTCCCTTCCATATTTTTGCACAGGGTTTGTGGTTCATAAATAATGTCAGAAGTGGGCCTACGCTCCTTTAGTAAGGTGGTCATTTAATGTAAGTAAATCCACATTAAATATTGAAGATCAGAGAAAAGCAGCATCTTCAACGAGGTCACATTTAAGTGAAAGGGGGAAAAAGAGAAAAAAAAACAATGTGTGTGGAGAAGACCAGCCTGTGCTGGATGGCACAGAGTTAATGGCTCATAGAGAGCACATACATGTTTTTTAAAGATGTTTTATTGCTTACAAAAGGAAGTAGTCTTGAGAGACTGGATACATAAACTGGCTCCAGCCAGCTGCGGCTGTCGGACTAGGAAGGATCCTGTTCAATTAGTGTTGTAAAATAAAATACTTTGTAAAGGAAATAAACACGATGCTAGCTAAGATTCATGCTTTCAAATATACACAAGGTTTGAATTTTTAATTAGGGCTGCTAATTACAGTCATCAGAAAGCAGAACAGAATAGATTTTACCTTGCATTTAGCAGACAAGCCTTCAACCCCAGTGTATTTTTCAATTTCATTAATATTTTATGAAAATGGCCCTTGCAGCTTCAGCCTATTCCAGTCTCCTACAAAACTGCCCCACATTATGGATGCCAATGCCTTTAAGCCATGTACATTAGTGTGATGACAAAATGCAAAACAACATCTTGTCAACCATTGCATCAATTGATTCTATTAGATAGTGTAAAAACAGTTGGGTGTGAGTTATCATCTCAGGAGCACTAATGATGAAGCAAGATGCTGGCTGAGAACAGCCATTAGCTACAAGCCAGAAATTAATGATTCTAATATTTTTGAACAAATTAACCTTAATGAACTGGCCTTGCAAATACTGTACTATCTACAGACAAGTTAGTTAGTGAAACAACACTGTTCCCATAGCTGTGATGAACACGTGAAAATTTGTGTGGTAAAGAAAGACAAAAATCTTTGTATAGGTATTTCATCTTTTACCCTATTTCCATGCCCATTTTTATTTCATATATAATATACTTAGAATAAGGCATGTCCATGGTTATGATATAATAGCTAGTGATTTAATATTTAATAGTCTTAACATTGCTGTGATGTGGTATATAAAAGATTCTCTAAAGTTAGAGGGAACTGCCAGAAAAAAAATTGTATTTGGTATTCAGAAGACCTTACTAAAAGTCTTATTGGAAAAGACACAAAAGTCGATGGGAGAACATTTGGGAAGAGGAGAGGGACCAATGGAAGATGGAAGAGGATACGGGGGTGCGAGAGCAAAGAAAGCTACTAAGATCTAGGTAAACTGTACACAAATATGAATAGTCAACGTGAAACCCATTATTTATTTTAACAATTTATATATGCTTAAAAAACTGAAAGAAAAAGAAAATGTGAACCTTTTAATCAAACAATCCTTTAAAAAATCCATTGTGAGTAGAATTAGTTGTCCATATTTGTTCCCTTATATTTCTAGGGTTTGGGTTTACTAGTAAGTTTTCATAAAGTAAATCCTGAATATGTTACTCCATTGAGTGATTCATCAACTAACTTCCCATAACTGTTTTGGCAACGTTTATTACAGTATTTCAAACTTCATATCAATAGGACAGCTTTGGAAAGTAAGATGAAGGCAACCATCTTGTTATCAATCTCTGCATAAGAGCTAAATGATAAGGAGAGGTTTTCCCCCAATTTGTCCATCCTCTGTGATGGAATCTCACTAGCTCTAATGTATTTGACAACCAACGCTTACTTCCAAATTCAACTGCAGATCAAAAAATTTTTCATGAGTAATTTCACACGGGTTGTTCCTCTTTGCTTCCTCCACACAAGAGTTTTCTCCTTTTGTCTACAATTATGATGTCACACAGCTGCACGTGTCGTCAGAGAGGATCTCCTGTTTCCTTCAGTATTTAGAAGTACCCTCTCAAATCTGCTGTCCCCAGCCCTGGAAGCCCATTCACAGATGCCGCAAAGAACCCAAATGGTTAATTTAAAGTAGCGGGAACAGCAGTAAGGCACTTGCCAAGAACAGTTTGTTGGCTTAACTTTGACTTGCTTTCCTGGGAAAGAGGAAAACAGAATTTTCAATGTGAACTGTCAGCCCGAGTTATGACAGCAGCTGCCTAGCAAGGGATCCAGACCTGCCTTCCGTTGGCAAAGAGAAGCAAAGAAACCTTCCAAACTGAATTCTTTCAAGCTTCCTCTACAACTCCACTTAAATAATTTACTTTTTTTTTCTCAGACAATTCTTTTGAAAGTTGGCTGACGTGTGCGTTGACAAGTTTGCTTTGCTGTGGAAGATGGGTTGTATATTTTGAAAGAGAAAAAGAAAAATCATGAAAACACCTCCAAGTCTGAGAGTAAGAGAATTACTCTATTTACTTTGAGGAAATGCGGTTACCTTGTACTATCTCAGGCCAGGGAACTAAATATAAAGTAATGTAAGTAAAATAGCTGCTTCTGAGGAAGGCTGTTTACTGACTTCAAAATCATGCAGTAGCTGGGTACCTGTTTTGACACCTTCTGACTAGTCATGGAACTCTTGTATTTAGGGAGAAGACCTGAGATGGACTTGTCATATATGTTGCTATTTAACCTGCTAGAACTTAATTTTAAGATACATCTTTTGAAAGTTATGACAGCCACTGCAGAGTGTAGTAGATGAGCAAAATGATGTGGAAATAACACTTTGAGTGTAGCAACTGATTTTCCAGACCCTTAGCCTCACACTTCAATATTTATGATGATGCCAAGGAACTGAAACAGAAAGTGGTGAAACAACAGGGATATTTAGGTCATTCATATATATTTGGATTATAAATGGAATGATTGACCTATGCTATCTAAGTGCCTCCACGCCACTGTTCAGAAGACAATTTCCTTCTTATCCTGCTGAGAAATGATCAAAACAACTTCTTCTTTACAGAGAGGAACCATTTGTGATTTGATTAAAATGAGTTTATCTTTTTTGTCATAATAAAATATTCCTTCAGTAAGCAATTATTTCTTCCCCTCTAGCACTACGATGTTTTCATGCAATGTCTTTTAAAACAGTTCATGCACATCTACCTCTTCTGCAATTTTGTGCTGTGTAGAATATGAAGTGCTGAAGACATTCTATGTCCTTATTGTTATTAGTGCTTTGAAAATGCATTTATATCAAATTTATCCCTTACCCTCTTCTCTCAAAGATGTATTTAAAATTTCTACCATATCCTTTTCCATCTGCAAATTTTACTATTAAAGTTAAGAGGAGGAAAACATCTGATCAAGGGCATTGTTTGACCATACGTGTTCATGAACCCCTTCTGTCTACAATGTCTTCAGTTTTATATACCAGTATATAATTTATTGCCAGGTCTAAAATCATAATGAATCAAAAACAACAATTTGTATTATTGCCCTAGAACACCATTCTTTAAAACAAACTTTCAATATGTAATGAGAAATACATCTAAAATTAGTTTGAGGTTATGGTCAATGAAAAGCCTAGGTAAGCTTAATTTTCCTAAAAAACTCAACACATTTTATACTTAAAACATCTAATCCTCAAGTTTTAGACAATGAATATTTTGGAAACTGGGTGCAATTAGCTGGTGCAATTATTTTAGACAAAGCAATAGTTCAAATCAGAGTTACTCTACAATTCAGACATTGTTGGTGATTCACAACCATTTAAAAATTCCATTCAATGAATTAGAGGTTGCAGATCTCTTTCCCATAGTCATGACTTCATTACCACCAAGTAGTTATCTAAGTTTCCAGTACCAAGTATAGTTTCTCTCCCATAGCAGGTCTTACACTCAGTTAGAGAGCTGTGTGTCTGCCACTACTGCACACTTATGGTTATTATGCCATGCTAGTAAATGGATGTGATTCATAGGTTCCATAGCTTGTAGGACTGCTAATTGCCTCCTTTCTTTGGAAGCTTGCTTGATCCTAACAACAATCTATAAATATTTTTCCTTATATCATCAGATAAGTATAGCATTCACCCTTCATAAAGAAAACTCTTTGCAACAGACAGAGACCATTGCAGAAAACTCCAGCACCCCCACAGCTAAAGCTCAGGGAACTGAAGTAGTATCAAAAACACAAGAGCCAGAGGATTAATGAGTGTGCTATGGTATTGTGTTTCCTGTAACATCAAAAGCTAAATCAGTAAAGTCTCACCAACGTGGCTGCCCGAACATGAGCCAAACAGGGGTGACACCAGTGGTCATGCCAAAGTGGACCAGAACAAGCCTACAAGGTCTCAACCCTGCACTAAAAACTACAGGCAACAACAACAACAACAACAGTTGGAAGTGAGAGAGGAGGTGTTCACCAGGGAAGAACACGTCAGTTGGTTGATTGTCTAGTGATAAACAGTCAGTCTTAAAAGCCATACATACATACAAGTAACATCATATGGACTGAGCAGGTTTTATTTACAAATATAAATATATACCCATATATGTGTGAAATAAAAATGAGCATAAAAGAGGTGATGAGTTTGAAGGAGAGTGGAGAGGGATATCTGAGATGGTTTGGAAGGAAGAAACAGAAAGGAGAAGTATAATTATATTACAATTTCAAATTTTTTCAAAAGAATTTTTAAAAGAAAGCATTGATGGCTTATAATCTCCATTGATGTACTAAGTCAAAACAATAGCATTTTAAGTGTACTATTATTCCTGCGACACTTAGTCTTTCATGTGTTGTTCCTGGACCTCATGAATTGATCATTCACAGCTGTGCAAGCCTACAGCCACCCCTGTGACCTGAGCAGTGGCTCTGCCATCCACCTGAGCACTATAACTGAAAGCATATATCATCTTTTCTATGAGCATAATATTTTGAATTGCTTGCACATTTTTGAGTTGTTGTGCTACGTAAAATGCATTATTAAAATTAACATTGAAATTACCTATGTGGCTCATAATTATTTTCCACTGAGCAGTGCTGACCTGCAGGGTTATAACATGGTGATGAGCTCTGAGGTTCTGCTAGCCTTCAAGGAAGTTAGCTGAGTACTAACAGAAAACGTCTGGAATGAAAATTTCAGCTATACTATTTCCCAGGGACTTGACATCCGAAGCTAAATGCCTTTTTCATTGCTCTTCCTGAGTCACTTTTCCTGATAGATAAGAGTCATGTAACACTAGTAGTGTTCTAGAAACCTTTGTCTCCTTATATTAATTTTGAATGGCATCTATGTTAAAAGAAAGTGGCTTGCTATGTTAATTGCTTTAATGTCTACCTTATGTGTGTGTTTGGCCTGAAGGTATTTATGTGCACACTGTGAGTATCTGGTGGCCAGAAGAGGGCATCAGATCTCCTAGAACTGGAGTTAGAGGAGGATGTCTGCCATAGTACCTGTGGGTGTTGGGTTGTTTGGAATGCTAACCTTTTAATTTAGGTAGGCTTAGTCATGTTCAGGACAACTGACCCATGAGGATGAGCCTGGTAGGAGCTACGAGACAGGTCTTCTGAACTGATTTTCACAGCAATGGTTGCAATTACGATCAACAGCCACAGCACTTTGTTAGGGCGCATTAACAAGGTTGCTTCCCAGACAGAGACACACTCAGCTGTCAGCAGTAGAGCTTTCTCTAGAGTTGCAAGTTTGGCTTCCTTCACCACCACTGAGCTGCTGAAATTGCAAGCACTGAAGGGGATATTCCTTTGAAATGACATAGCAGATCAAACCTTGTTCTGTGAGAAGGCAAAGAGCTTGCTCAGACTCCATCTTGGCACTGCATATGCTGTTTGGGAGCTGGAAATAGTGAGTTAGATAAATCACTTTGTGCCTGCTGTGAAAAACAGCTTTCCCTTGTCTCTAAGACAAATCATTGTTGCTATTATCAGTAACTCTTCAGACTTTCACCTCTTATTCAGAAAAGTTTATACTGTTAAAATGAGCAAACTCATGCTCGGAAATACAAGAACCTTAATTTCAAAAGGAAGGAAAAGGAACTTTTGAAGTCCTAGCAACTATGTTTTCCCTATGACAGTCCTGAAATGTTGCCTGTGGGAGGCAAGGGGAGAGTTAGTGATTGGGCAGTCATTAAATCAAATGTAGCCTTGTTAGGGTAGACAAATCCATTTATTCAGGATTGTAGCCTCTGGTCTAGGATTCCCGGCACACCACCTGATTGAATAATGGTGGGGATTGATTGACAAGTGTGACAAAGGCCACAGGGCCATATCTTTGCGATGTGAACTGATGGCTCTGTAAATATAGTCCTTTAGTTTCACTAGACACACACTTAGACACCCCAGAGTTAACCCAAGCATGGATTTGCTTCTGTTTCTGTTTGTCCCTTTTCACCACTAATCCACAGTCCCCAGAGGCAAGATTACTGACTGCAAAGATTTTTATTGCTCAGATGGCCAACTGAAATATTTATTTTCTGTAAACAATTGATTAAAAATGTTAATATTCTATTTCAGTGAAGTGCAAGCTAGGATACATGGCTCCACAGCAGAAAGTCAATCTTCTCCCGTTCCTGACACATAAACAAGTTAATAGACTTTGTTTTCTACAAACATAATTATTAAGAATCATTGTTATAATATTAACTAGAAGAATAAAATAATATTAAGGCCACAACTTACATCACTTTCCTCGTCTATACAACAACAAACTGTTTACTCTGGGTCATTTCATGATTTTTCTTTTTCTTTTTTTATTCTAGTGAACTCAATTTCCTTGAAGGTAATTTATCATAAATACAAAAAATGGGACATCATGGCCTATTTTAAATGTTTTCTCTAAGGGAAAATATCTGTTGTTATTTTTATGTATTGTTCCTTTATTATTACAAAATGAAGTGAGTTAAGGTTAGCTTCTCAAAGTTGCTATGTTAAGTGTGAGGCTTTAGTTAAACATGCAGAATCCCTTGAAGTAACATTTGGGTTGTAGCAGGAATAATATTTACATGGCAATTATTTTAGAGGTACTGATCATCAAAGAATTCTAGAGTTATCTTCAATCAAGTCAAGTAAATTTCAGATTAAATATCATTTTGGTATATTCGAAAACAGAAGAATAAAAGGGTAACATGCATGTATAAATGCAAATGTTAATATGAAATCTCTATTATATTGAATCTAGAGAAATTTTACCGTTTAAGTAAAGCTACGTCTGTATAGAAGGGCACTTCAGCCATCAGCGAAACATGAACACAGCAAAGTTAGGTGAAAATCATCATGTATAACATCTTATTGTTTAGGTGGTTACCAGGATCAAAAACTCCAATAATTTAATTATAACTATATTAAAACTTAATTAGAAAATAAGTTAAATAGTCAATTACATGAATCCAAGAGCACTTAATACTGTAGTTGTCATCAAGTGCATTAAGGATGAATTGTTAATATTTTCTACTGTTAATACACAGTTAATTAATGATTAAACAGTGTTTTACTGCTCACTCATTAATGATTTATTACAGTTACTTAAACAGTTTCTCACATGTGAATGTCTTCAATAGACCTCCTAACACGGCTCTCCAGATTTATTCACTTCCTTTTGAATCGGTCACTATACTTGGTCTTGTATTTTTTCTCACAGTTTTAATACTTATACCATATATCTTGATTACTTCATCAGGAAGAGATCATCCATTAACTTGAATAAATTATCCTGCTAGAGTTCAACATGGAGTAAACATAAACTTTTCCCTTTCAGCTCAACTCTTTTCTCCCCATAGACAGGTTTGCCCAAATTGTGACTGGGAGAAGGTTATTAGGAGACATTAATTCCAGCTAATGCAACTGATGACTTTCTTTAAATGCGTTTCCGATTTTAGCATCTAAGCTGCCCTCTAGTTGACTCTAATTTCAATTGAAATTAAAATACTATATGGAGTCTTGAGTTGGGAGACCCATCTTAGTGACCAGCTAGGAGAATTCAGTCTTCCCGGTATATGACCTAAGAACCTGGCTGGACTGTGTGTTTCCTAGCATTCTAGTGCTAGCTGAGTAGTCTCAGACTTCCCAAGGCACAGTCTATTTGAAGATGGCCCATACCATCAGTTATAACAGGAGGTATAACAGTGGCAGAATATGAACCTAGCAGGCTGGGTCCTGATTCTTCATCCCAACTATGAGTGTTATGGCTTCTACATCTGACTGGTCTTGTCTGATATCTGCCTGACAAACAGATTGAGGTGTTTGTCTCCTATTTTGGGAGAACACATGGAAATAGCTCCTGGGTGTGGCACTGCAATCTCAATGCTTGTCTTTTTATATCTGTCTGTCATGACAGGTGAGTCTGTGACTGCCAGGGGAGTCCGGATGCTTGCTTTAATGACAGTACTGCTTAGAATTTGATTTTCCCTTTAGAAAAAGTGAGAGGCATTGTAAGGGGGAGCCCACGGACAGTTGTTCTGTTCTTTTCTGTAAACCCTACATTGAATGCTACCACAGAGAACATATTAGTTTTCTATCTTCTACACAAATGAATAAATCTGATTGTTACACAGTAGCCTGAGAAATACTGATAAACCTTATATCTTATATCTAAGCTGTATCCCTGTATTAGGAAACTATTTTGCAGTTAAATGTCTAACTATAGCTCCACTAATTCAAGTTCAAACAACAGGACACTTTGAAGGCTCCACAATTGGAAAACACAGTTAAATCCAAATTAAGTGCCAGATTTTAGTGGAAAAGCCAGTGGATTGTGGAAATGTTGATACCTTCCATGGAAAGGTGGTAAGCAGTTGAAAGTTGTCTAGAATAAAGGAAGGATTATGCAGGCTAATATCAACTGATAGTCCTCATTAAATTCAGTTCCAGGTGAAACCTTTGTGAAATATACTCTCAAGGCATTGATTAATAGGAATTATATGCATACAATGATAAAACAAAATTATTTTAGTATAATTCTACAAAGAATTGTGAATGAATCACAGTACTTTTCCAAATCAAGCGAAGTTTGAGGACAGCATTTTAGCATTATTTTGATAACATCCATTGCCATCAAATTTTGCTAGCAGAACTGGTTCTTTTTACATCTGTGTACATCAACTTCATTCAAATAAGGCAGAAATTAAATATCTGGAAATTTTAAAGAAGGTGTGAAAGATGTAAAGAGGTCTAACAAAGCAAAGGATGGGTAGCGTGTTTTGTAAACTCTATAGGAGACTGAAGCAAAGGGTGCTTGCTGGTATACCATAATTTTAAAGTCAATGAAGAGGTCTGAAGTTTGTTATATTATTGGATGTTTCTGTTTTCAACCCAGATCACATCTTGAGCTGTAGAAACAGCTCTTCTCTCATTCACTCTTTTTTTTTTTTTTTGCCCAGAGACTTATTTTACTTTTGGGTATCTGCTGAGTGACAAGCTCTGAACTGAGAAAGGGCAGAAAGCACATGAAGCAGTTTTATAAATAACGAATATTTAACAATAAAGTAGTGTTCTGACTCTAGCTAATAAGTGATGTGGGTGTCCCCTCTGTATGCTGTAAATACCACTGGAGTCTGGGCGGCCGTAAAAAGAACAAGCGGAGGGCAGCTGGGAACACACTAGCAGCTTCCTACAACAAATACAGATCTTTATAAAAATCAAATTTCAGTCTTACAGAAAAATATTGGTAGCTAAATGTCTCCTTACACATATTTTCTCACAGATTAGCATAAGGATCCTCAGTGAGTCTGTTATTATCTCACACACTGACAAACCCTTCATCCAAAGTAACATCTCATAATTGTATCTTGTACTCTCTTGCAACTAGTCCAGGTGAGTCCTTTTAGTGGCATTAGAGAGATGAAGTTTTGACTGGAGCAATAGTGCAGTTGGTAAAGTGCTCACAATACATTATGAGGATATGAGCTTAACTCTCAAAACAGGTAGAACACTGGGTATAGTGTATTGCTTGTAATCCCAGCATTGAGGAAATTTAGAGAGGTGGATCCCTGGGACTCATTGGCTAGCTAGCCTAGAAGATTTAGTGAATTCCAGACCAGTGAGAAACCCTGTTGCAAATGAAACAAATGTTACTGACAAATGACAGCTAAGTTTGACCTCAATCCTTCACATACACTTACACACATCTATACATGTATGCACAACTATTTACATACACTCATTTGATTATGAACCACCCATATGCACATAAAAAGATGAAGTTCTACATTGTTCAAAACCAAAAATGAACTAGACTTATGGGTATGCAGACAACTGTGTTAGAAGCAGAGTCTCAATCACAATTGTCCCACACCATCTAGTTTCAAATGTCCAGGCCTCTTTTACACTTTCCTCATAAAACTACTACGAGCTTTTTATTCCATTTGAAAGAACAAATGATTCCCTTGGACTACCACACATGATAGAGCAGGATTAAAACCAGTTAAAGGTGTGATTAAAGGGGAAGTAGCCAAGCTTCATCTTCTCGGGACCCCTTTTTCTTCTAGTATGAAAGCAGAGTTCTTATTGCTGTACAAGGTGAATTTGGTTCTTAATTATGGTTTAGAACTAATTGGGGTGAAATGAAAGGACAAGTTTTAACAAACTGTAGTCCCTGTTTAAGTTTTATGTAATTTGTGGACTTCCCTACAATATATGCAACATTTTGAATGTATGTAAAATTTTGACATTATTATCAACACACTGCCCCAAGCATAGTGAAAGGCACATTGAAAACCAGAGGCAAGATGGATGGAAGAGCTGGAAACCAGGGGGAGTGCTGTGAAGTAGAATATTCTGGATATGGAATAGCTATTATACTTGTAAGCTCTCAAAAGCTGTGGTTCTCTGCAAAAGGATATACAAAATCACCCCAGCCAAAGTTCCAGTATGAACAGACAAGGAGCTCCTGATCCCCAATGCCTAACCTAGGATCTATGGGCAGTTGATAGCAGCTGGGAGAAAAAGAGCCCTTCTTCTCTGAGGTGTAGCCACTGGCAGGCCACTGCTCATGTTTCATGGATGGCTCCATAACCAGGCACATGTATGGGCAGCAGTAAGTGAACTCTAACAAATGAAAAAGGGACATAGACATGAGGTTGGGAAGTTCATGCATTTAGGACAGGTCAAAGGAGGGGGAGTAGAAAAGGTAGCTTGAAGGAGTGAGCAATCAGATTTCAAAGAACACAATTAGAAGGGATTTGTGAATTTCACAGGACTTGAAAAGTTCCATCCCCCCAAATGAAAACGTTTCCAGCGTCTTCCAGAAAAAGAAGATAAGAACCTACTGCTGAGGACACCATGCATTTAAAACACAAGATTTGGAGAAATGGACCTGGGAGCCTCCTCACTGAGGGCTGTCTCCCATACGTTCAGAAAGAGCCACACAAGCTACCAATGGAGAAAAGAGATTAATAGTCCTGTTCAACTATAAAGCCAGCAACCAAAATAAATGACCTACTGGCAAGATATCCTTAAAGGTGCAATAGTGACCCTTACGTTCTGGGGATAAGAAACAATAGCCAAATTACACTTAAGACCTTTTCAATAGAAAAGAATTAATGCCCACTTCTGTAAATTTAACCAAATACCTGTGGCTAGTGAGGCCACGGAATCTAGAGAACCCACCCCTGCCTGTTTCCTAAAGCCGTCGAATCCCTAACTGCATTCTAGGTACCTATCTTTATAGCCATGAAAAGTGGTTCATGTCCTTCATCAAAGAAGCTGCTTTAGAAACAGATGAACAACATTACAGAAGCCACAACTGGTCAAAAATGTAAAGCTCAACTGACGATGGGCATTAATCCTTAGTAAACACACTTCTGACACTTAAGACTCAGGGAGCATCCCAGAAGAGGGGGCATATGTCTCCATTCATCTTCTTACAAAAGACAGTAAGTGCCAGAAAATGACAGACTCTCAGGAAACAAAGTTGAAGGTAATGGTCACATGTCACACAAAACATACACAAAAATGAAGACCTGCTATTATCAAGGAAGCTGAGAACAACAACAACAACAAAAAACTGGATTTCATTTTCTTTTCCATATTTTGCTTTAGCCCAGAAGTACAAATACGGCTAGAATATATACCTTACTGGGGCAAAGGAAGCATTTAAAATCCTCTGGGCATGCTCATAGGCTCTACAACCTAGGTTTTGTTTTATGGAACTATTGTCATAGACCTTTATCTACCTTCCTAAAATCTCACAGCAGTTGAATTTTACATAGAGGGGAAGCAATTAACAAGATAAAAGAATCTTTATCTTCAAAAAAGAAGAAAAGTGAATAACTCCCACTCACCTATGGGTTATCAGAGTTTGTTCCTTCATTACAGTTTTTGTAAATTTACCCATGTTACTTGAGAATATTGCATAACATGTCATTATATACCCAAACCACCACATGTCACCCTTCACCTTCTTGTGAGAAACAAGAGATGCCAGAAAAGGACAGATTCTCAGGAATCAGAGTTGAATGCAATGGCTCTTGGCAATTCTAAATGCATTTTAAGAAAAAAGAAGCATTTTTGCGAATAAAAGATGTGGAAAAGTAAGTCATGCTAAGGTACCATTTTAAAGCATGTTTTTATTTAGAGGAATGAAAAAGTTTCCATAAGAACACGATACTTAGATTTTAACAATAAATCATAAAATAATCTAATGAATTCCATCAATTAAATCCAACACCAACCAAACAGCAAGAGTAATTAAAAACACACCCCCTCACCAATAAATAAATCACCTTTCTTTGGTCCTGATGTGATGGATGCATGCATTCTGGCACTGTGCTTTGAAATGTGTGGTTATGAGTGAGAATTCTACTGAGCAGAGCAGGAAGTACGATTGCTCCCAACCTAAATTGTGTTCCCAGATAACATCATGGGCACTAAGTTCATCCTAGTCATCTATGAAATCCCCATTTAAAAATTCAGATAAAGACAAAGACTCAAGCAACATACAGGCACAATGTTTTAACATGATCAACCCAGATGAGCATTTCTATAGATTCAAAATTAGCATGGCTCACTGTACTTGAATACGAGGTCCAAATGGCGGGTCCCTTTTGAGCTTACAGTTTAGAGGAAGACAGATTTATTAATAATCAATGTGCTCATATGACCAGGAATATTATCAGCTCATCCAAGATGAAAAACAACAGCAAACTTAAGCCAAGAATCCTTTTTTTTTCCTTCTTACTATATGCCTTGGCTGAGAACCCCATTGGTCCTGTTTTAGCTAGTAATGTCTAATGCAGGGAGACAGGAATAAGCAGGGTAGAAAGCACCTGTCAGCTCTATTTCCCACTCTCCTTGATTAGCATGAAACATTAATAGGCTTTCAGAAATTCTGGCCTGAAATAGGCTTTGCCTGAGAATGTGTCTGTCTTTACTGCACAAAAGCCACTGTCATTAAAAACAGGGCGGATAACTAAAGAAGACTCTTTCTTGCAATTTATACCTTTTTTCGTGCAATGACAAATTATTTTAATAATGGAATCACACGCACTGCCATTGGTATAATGTTTCCCATAAAATTCCCCCATTAAATACGCTCCTTCACTTGACTCATCTCTTTTTTTTAAGGAATGACACACACAAAATGATACATCATGCTTTCTTATAAAGAATTGAAAATGAGCATACAGTAATGGGTTAACATACATTTTAATAAAATTTCCATTGTTGTGAATTTCGCTTTCCAATACTGAAAACCGGGGATATTCCAGTAACCCCAGGCAATGCCTAGGGATAAAACAAATCACATGGTAGTGAACTATTTTCACCTATTTATTCTTTTGCAGAAAAAATATTTGTAAGTACTCAAGAAAATCAGATATGCTCCCAAAACTATTATTTCTGGTCTTAATAGCCCTTGCCACATATTATAGGTAACCACATAATAAGATTAAAACCAAAAGCTGCATTTAAGATTTCTGGAATCTTCTGAGGCCTTTGTAAAATGCTAATTTTCCTTGCAGGCAAATGCCAGATTGATTATAGGTCTGTAATGACCACAAAAATCAAACTATATTGGGGTTCAGCTAAGACTGTCATATGTCACAAAACAGTTTTTGCAGTCCCTTAAAAATGTGCTCACCTCCACAGTTTAGCATTTCAGTTTCCAGGCCTGAATGTTTTGACTGACTTGTGCCCTGGTTATCTTAACTAATCTATTCTTTTACAATGCAGTGTGCATGCTAGTGAGCCTGTCCTCATTGGTAGCATGTCAGCAGCACACTCAACGTCCTTGTGTACGATCTCCTAAGAGAGCAAACACAGCAGCAGAGGGCCCTAGGTAAAACGAAGTGTCTGCCACTCTTTTATTAAAACACAGTGCTTTGCGAGGAATCCCATCCACGGACCCCTTCTCACTTCCTGGTTGTAATAGGATAACTGGAATGGAATGACAGGCAAATAAAGCATGCGTGCCATCTCCTTCTGATTTCGTAAACACAGAATTCCCAAAAATGTTTTAAAAGCAGATTTAGTAAACACCAGTGCTAGATCATGCAATAATGTATTTTCTCAATGTTTAGTTAAGAAAAGCTGCTATTTAAAATACTGCAAAAGCATTTTTTGTTGCATTAAGGAGGATTTTAAAATCAGCTCCTAGAGATATGCTGCTAATAGCATTGCCTTCAAAACAAGACGAAGAGCTGAAGGAAGAAGCACAGCAGAAGGCCTTAAAATGAAGCTGAATCTCAGGGCAAAAGAATATCCAACAAGCCCAGTGAGCTGCCCAATGGCAGGTCGCCTATAGAGATCTCACACATTCCCTGAGATGTAAGCTTCCATCCTATAGTATTTCCCATACAGTAAGTGCTGGGCTTTCTGAATTAAAAGTGTGTAAAGAACACTTCTCTGATCTCTTTGCATTCTTTTAAAATATTCCAAGGTCAAGATACATAAAACCCAGCTTGTATAGTGGTAATGCCTTTCATTGACACTGATACCTGAAACTAGATTTCATGGCTGGGACCCTGAGGAGGGACTATCCCAGCCATAAGTCCTGGGAGTCTTTATGTGACATTACCTGGTACCCTAATTACTGGGAAAGCAAGCAAAGATTTTTCAGCAG
>LOEQ01002448.1:71825-83405 GCA_001685075.1 Bramus lutescens | reverse complement strand
ATATATATATATATATATTTATACTATATGTATAATATTTATTTATTTATGATATCAGATTTAAAATCTCCCTCTCTCAAGGAAATAGGAGAAAAAGAATACCAATCAGTTGAGAACTGAGGTCTTCACATTAAAATGTGTTTTACAATATATTCATTACATTTGTAACTGACCCATATAATAGGTTGACCATGTTTATTGCAGTTATTAATTCAGAATGTCTACAGCATTAGGGTGAAGTAAGATGTCAAAACCATTTAGTGAAATCTATATTCTGATTAAGACTGTGTGCCAAGTTGCTCATACATTCAAAATAGTCACAGGCAATAACAACCCATCTATGTTTATATACTACATTTAATCACAAGAGTCAAGACCATTTGGTAAACTAAAATTACTCCATTGTTCAACCATAACAATAATGGTGCATACAGAAATAACGTAATACAAAATGCAGAAGCCTGATAAAATACATGGGTTAAAATAAATACCATGAATTCAAATTAATAATCTTGTTTATATACAGCAAAGAGTTTTCGAGTTGAATCATCTTAAGGAAGCAAAAAGGGACCTTGGTAATCACCTTCACCAACTGTTTCATTTCACATTTATAAGGAAACTATTTTTTGCCGTTTTGATTCTTGCTGATTCCCGCTAAATAACGGTATTATCCTTATGCCAGCACTTGCAGAAATAATTTATAGTTTAAACTGACAGGAGAAGTACATATTATTAAGGTTATATTATCGCCACTACTCAGTTCAGAAATTAAGATTCTGAGAGTTCCATCATTGAACCACTCAAGATGTTGCCATGATCACCACCAGGGAATTCTTCAGTAAACTTAGGAATATGCTAAAGTGATTCGATATCTAATTGGAGGCTTATTCTTCTCATACCCATTCCTATTCTCATCTTGTCTCTCTAAAAGGCCAATGTATCTGTCATGCTCATCTAGAGAAAGAGCCAATGGCAAGCTTTTAGCAGCATTTGGAAGGCTCAGGGACACTCCAAAACACATGAAGCCCATGAACTGTCTCCATATTTAAATCAGGGATTGATTTTAGCATCACTGTATTGAGAATCTCTTATTTGAGATGCTTGGGGCCCACAAATACTTCAGATTTAGGATTTTTATATTGTGTTTTCTGTAAACATAATGACATATACAGGTGTGAGACCCAAGTTTAAATACAAAATGGGTCTATGATATAACACTGAAGCCTTGAGTTGCCCCCCCCCCATTCTGAGAACTCTCTAAATAAATTGAGCATCAGATTATAGGCAACTTCCTCCACCTGTCTCTTGCCGTATTCTCTCTTGCCACAAAAGTCTTTGCTGCAATTCCCGTTTGAACTTCTCAGTAAGCCTTACTTAAGGTGGATCTCTCAATAACATCTTTTCTTCTACCCCTACTCTTCATTCACAGAATTTTAAGATATAATTTTTAAGCTGCTGAAGTTGTGGCTAGCTTACTGCCCATTTACTCTTACTCAACCAACGACTTCTGCCTAGGAATTATATTTCACTTCTATGGTGCAGAGTTGTTTTTCTCATTTACTCTCTGATTCATTGGATTTTCAAAAGCCTTTGGAATATGCTGTAGTGTTAGAATGAAAGCTTTGAGAGGGCTGAGGCATGGCCCTTAGAAAGAAATTAGCACACTCCAGAAACATCCATGACTGTAGAAAAGGGTGACCCTGGGATGCTTCTGTATACAGACATCGTCTCTTAAACGTGATAGGCCGAGTTAATGGGGCATGTTAGAGCTTTCTTGGAGGTGGCCACCATCAGTGGAGAGCTTCAAGGCAGAGATTGAGGTCCTATAATTATCATGGTGACCAGCTAGTGGGTGTTGTGAATATGACATTGCATTGAGAACATTTGAAAGAACTGAAACCCTGTTCCAAGGGAGAAATTTGAATTCATTCGACTTGGAGCAGAACCTCCGTTTTTGGATCAGCATAGGTATATGTGGCAGGGGTGTTGTTTCCCTCGAGTTAGTCTGCTAGAAGATGGGCCTTATTCCTTCCACATGCGGAGCAAGAGGAGCGGAGCTCACCAGCTGCTGCTCCTAGTGTTTGTCTATGTCAGAAGTCAGTTTACGAGTTGTAATTTGTACTCATTTGCCTTGTGTTAAACTGAAACTATCTCTGCATTCCTATATGCTGGCGTATCTGTAGCCCTAGAGACATTCAGTAGGTATTATGTCCCATTTGCTACCCGTAACTGACACAGCAGCCATGGAGACTCTTTTCTCTCCTACAGATGTGTGGTGGAATTAGTGGGAATGAAGGCTTGCTGAACACGTGGGCATTTTAAGCAGTATTTTTGCCTAGTTTCTGAGTTTGTATTTTTACAGTGATACAAAGGTTGTTGTTTGAACTTCTAGACAGGAAAAGAAGACTCATCGACATGACGTCTAAGGATTTGTCTAAGGGTTAGAGCCCTGTGTAGGGATCAGATTTCCTCACCTGAGTTAGGTGGACCAGTGAGAGCATGATTCAAGACAGTTGTCATAAAGAGAGATTAAACTCAGTCAGTTTTCAAACACGGAAAACGAGATGAATAAGCAGCCGATGTAGCAATGTGATACGTGTTAGCAGGAATGACCCAGTTGGGTGGCTCCCAGCTAAAGTTTTCAAGACAAGAATGTGTGGCTGTAGAACTTCTGATGGTGTGGAAGTGTCCAGCACAACTCCAGACTTGGGGGCTCTTTCAGTTCCAAGCATCTTACACCACCCACCTCAGCTGTGTTCTGTCCCTGAGTCCCAGGCTGTCCACTTATTATTTGAAAAATGTCAGCATCTTTCTCTGTCTCTCTGTCTGCCTGTCTGTGTCTTTCTTTGTGTCTCTGTCTTTTTGACTCCCTCTCTCTCTCTCTCTGATTTTCTTTGAATACCCAAATCCTCAAAACTGAATTCTCTGCAGTCATTTGGTATATTCACTTCTTCTGTGTTCTTAGCCTTTCACACAGAAGTCTCCACAATGTAGTCCCTGAGGCTCAGAGCAGTAATGCCTTACCTTTATCTCAATTGCCTTGCCCAGCTGCTTTCTGCACTGACTCCTCCTGACCATCACTCTGAATCTCATTTAGCACCTCACCCTCATTTCTCACATTCAGGCTTGCAGGTGTTTTCTCCATTCCTTAACCATACCAGGTGTCTTCCTCCAGCCTTGGTACCCGCTGGTCTCTCTGTGTGAGATACATTTCTCTGTAACAGCAGTGGGGTCTACCTCAGCTCCAAGTCTCATCTCAGATAAAGTGTCATATGCCCAGAGATCTCTAATAATATTATTAATACACAGCATCACATAATGTCATACAAGTATATAATGTGCTTCCCTGTACTCACTACCTCAGTCCCACCTGTCTTCAATCCTGTAAGTCCTGTTTTCCAGAGATATTCTGTGAAATCTATATTCACAATGAGAGAGAACATACCATGTTTATTTTTCTGATACTCATCATATCTAATTGCAACAATTTTAGTCTCATTTAACTGTGCTTCCTCATGTTTGAGAAAACTATACTATTAGTATCACCCTTGTAGAGCTGTAGATCCCATTTGCACTAGCATTGATATGAATTTAAATGTCTTAGCACAGTGCATATGTATTATATTGCCAAAAGAAATTTCAAAACATTATTTGTCAACCAATATTCAATAGGCTTTAAGGTGATAAAAATAAAAACTTTCACAGATTCTAGTATCCACAGATTTAGCAGCTTCCACGTCAGTATACAGTAGCAAAATCAATGTACAACACTTCGTAGAGACCTGTTTCACTCATTTGTGTCTGTGTCTGTACATTTAAGGAAATCAGTAGGTGATGTTTACTATAAGATGTTTGTATGTGTTTCTGTTTCTGTGAGTATGTGTATATGACCTGATCTGTGTCTAAACCTGGCAGAAAACAGACTCTTACTTGGCTTAAGGTGATTTAGGTCTTATGTTTCTAATTTAGTAGAAACTAGGGTTATTTAATATTTAAATATTATTTATATATTTATTTACAATATTTAACTCTTCTTTTAAACTAAATTAGAATCATAAAACCTATGTGAGAGTATAGTAAAATTCAATAAGAATTCTTACATATTGGATATTTCCAGAAATTTAATAGTCAACTGCAATAACATTGTGCTTGGATTTGAAGCCTGTGCTATAAGAAAGCATTTCATGGCACTGTAACCCTAGCCAAAAGCCCACAGCTGGTACAGTCATAGGCCACAGGTTAGAGCCTGCTGTTGCTATTTTTCTAAAGACCATGCCGCCTGTAAAATTGCTTTCTCTATATTTATGTTACGTGCATAGACTTGGACTCTTCTCAGCTTTTGCCTGAGATGATTCTTTTTGCTATGTTGCACAACTGGTCCAAGCAGTAAAACGAAGAGACTGCACACTCAGTTCTAAAGATGAACATCTCTCTCAGCATCCCAACCACCACCAGGCTCAGAAGACAGAAGGTAAGAGCTGGATGATGAGGAGGCAAATTCTGGAGTCAACATGGGTGCTGCAGTCATAAGTTCACACCAGTGTGATTACCTATGCAAAACTTGTGCAATATTAGTCTAGGCCTAAATCCATTGTGAATGGGGAAGCTGCTTCCAGCCTCACCCCTTACTAAGAAGCTATTGGCAGTTAAGCCTTGGTGGAGAAAGATTCATTCCTCTTTTCTCCCTTCAGAATGTTAAACCACTCGTAGATTTCCCATGCTCCACTGGATAGATAACCTTACACCCATGCAGATATAGACTGCACTAACTGGATTTAGTAGGGTGTTATATTTTGAAGGGCAGAGAAAGAGAAGAGCTGAAGTCATGGGGAGAGAATATTGCAGGGAGTTTATGGTGAGTTGGAGGAGGGAAATAAGGGGTAGATATGGTCATATTTTATTGTGTATTATATGAAATTCTTAAGAATAAAGAAAAGGTAATGTTGAGAATGTCTAATTTTCTAGGTCTAAGTTTTCGACATTAGAGTAGAAAATGGTGTTGTCAAAAGGCAGGTGTTTGGCTCTGTTATGTGTATTTGTCCCTGATATGCCACACCTACATACTGCTATAATTTTATTTGTTTTTATGTCGCTCAAAGGTAAAGGAGTAGGTCTCAAGAGTGGATGGGGTAGGAGATGTTGTAGACCATTGGAAGTCGGAGCTTTGTGAGAGGGTCTTATGTTATCAAAGGTTGGCTTCAAAAGGGATTGCAAGATGTGCCTTGGCTTTCTCTCTGTTCTGGTTCATCAGGTGAGCATACACATTTGAGCAGACACAATCCACTCGGATGGTCCACCATTAGTCACCTTTAGCAGAAGCTAAATACATGGGACTTCCTGATCTTTGACTTTTAATTTTTATATTTCTGAGGTAAATAAACCTCACACTTCATAAATAACACATGTTAGATATTTCATTAGAGTAACAGAAAGCTGACCATTCATTTTTGTATCTTTAAATATATCTTTATCCACTTTGTAGCATAACTTATACTTCAATCATTCGTATAATCATTTTTGATCAGTTATCCACTTTTATAAAAAGAGTCAAGTGATAGGCATTGCTCATTTTATGAATCTTATTCATAGAAAATGCCCAAGAGGTAAATCATTGGCACCTAAAATTAAAGGAATAAAAATGCATAAATTGCTTAATGTATAGATAAAAGGAGAACTCAATGACTTTTTCATACGAGATTTTTTCTAAGAAAGTGTTTCAACTAAAATATCTGATAAATAAAAACAGGATTTTGAAGCATTTTTAACAAAAGATTTAATAATTTAGCAGCATTCTTCTCTTTGAAAGGATATGCAGATGTAAAACTCATTTACATAAGTGTGATAATCAGCAGTATAGAATTGTTTTAAAATTAATAAGATTCCAGAGTTGTATTATTGGAAAAGAATAGAGACTAAATTTCCAAGAAAAATGAAATCTGAAATATTATAGAATTAAATTGGGAATCAATCAAAGATGAATTTGCCAGAATCAGAAAAGAATACCTCTTCAACCTGAGGAGCTTTGCAGCTTTGGTGTAGAACATTTTAGAGAACTAAGAACATAGGGACTTGGATCAAGAGATAAAGGTTTATAAGAACTAAAAGTAATCTAAGGACAAATTTTAAAGGTATTTAATTTGGAAGAGATGTCTTCTGTGAGCCCAATACCTGGATATCGAATTACTTGATTTCAGCAATAAAATGAACCAGGAAATGTTTACTCCGGGCAATTTTTTTGGTAGGATTGAAATTTGCAAGCCTAGTATTTATTACCACATGGTCTCATTTCTCTTTCTAAGTGAGGAAAGAGAGGGGACACCGGCCTTTTTCTATTTTTCAAAGACTCTCTTTGCTCTCTCTAATTGTGTCTTACATGGGCAGGAACACTGCAGGTCAGAGCAAGAAGGGGGCAACATATGCATTCTGGTCATGGCTGTGGACAAGCATTTCCAGGATTTTCAATACATACCCTGCTCCAGCAAGATCCCCATGGTACAGATCTTGATACCCAGCATTGTTTAATCATGTGACAAGTCCTTTTTCAGCCCCAAGGATGAGTGTGAATTATAATAATTATAACCCCTCAATGAAAGTGGGTAGCAAATTCCATTGGTAACTCAGGTAACTCAGATATGAAAAATGTTCTAGGAAGGCCATGTTGGGGTATGTCTGTGTTCTCTTTCAGCTGCCTGGTGCTTGTATCCCATTTACTGCCCATGCTATTCTTCACCAACATCAGAGTCTCTGGTCTTCTAGTCTTGCGTTCAAGACCAGACATCTTTCTGGAATCTCCCAGGATTTTAAGCTCACGGTGAGACCATTGAAGTATCAACTTCTTGGGCTTGATTCTCAATATTTCCAGCATTCAGACAACCACTGTTGGACTAGCCAGACGTTGATCATTGTAAGACATTCCAGTAACCCCATTGGCAAACACATCTTGACACTTGATCATATCTTCAGTTGGTGTCTTATGTATAAGGGGGAAATATACTTAAATGAGGGGTATAGGTATCCAAAAGCTACTCCTAGCACACACACACACACACACACACACACACACGAGGGATTATTAAAGAAATAGATGATATTTGGTCTGCGGGAGGAAAGATTCAAGATGAATTTGACATACATACCTTATATGAAAAATAGGGGCATATATCTGATTTGGGGGGCATGTCAAAGAGAGGCAACAGCTGATCTCAGGAGCTCTCATTACAACAGATGAAGCAACTGGGGCATCAAAAATGATATTTACTACAAATAGAATTGTCAAGACATTTTTAGTTTGTGATTTTATAATTACACTCAAAACCATAAGTGATCACCACTAGTAGCCAATTGTCTCTGTCATCTACTGCACATTTTGGAAGTTGCTTGATTGCACTTCCTGCTTACTCAAGTAATATTATCTCCTTTTCCAGACCTTTTATGGGGTTAAAGATTAGATAATCATAGTTACTTTTCTCTTATGATTTAATCAAGCCATTTCTAATACATGACTTAAACGCCTTAGGATAAAATGATTATTAAAACATTTAGCATATGTTTCTTACTTAATATTGTTTATGCTGGTTGCAATTCTAATTTTTATACTTGATATCGGTTCTTATTGCAAATAGTTTTGTATTGGATTTGGAACTCTTATTTAGACAAAATGGGGAGGTGATCGGAACCTCCTTCAGCCAATGGCCTTTGGGAGGCTGGACCAGGTTGAGGCGTGGCTTTAGGTACCAAAAAGCAGAGGTCCTGCCAGCTTGCTTTATTCTTCCCATGCACCACACCTGAATGTCAGACCCCTTTCCTATTTCCTGGCTGCGATCCATGAGTTCTTTTTTAATAAAGAAAAATCTTAGTATACCCTATTCGGATTTAGTGTAGAATCATTTGATTTGCCTTTCCGTCATCTGACACGTTCAGCTTCAGGTTTAGACAGACCTGCTCCTAGAGAAGTGTTTCGGGGTTAAGGAAACAGAATGGGGAGGGAGGTGGATGCTGCCCCTGCATTTATTTTAGTGTTGATATCCACCACATAGACACAAAGTTCTTCTTCTCTAAACTATTGAATTTTCCAGCTTTGTTCTGTTTTGCAACAGACCCTTTACAAACAATGAATGAAATGGAATACTTGTAAAATTTGCAAGATTCTGGAGGAAAATCATGAAGGCTTATGGGAATGACTTGCCTTATCTGTGCTCTTTGAACACACTGCTAGGTCGGAATGTGAGAATGAGAGTCACAGATAGCTCTGACTCTTAATTACCAGGCTAAGGTTGCCCTTTCTGTTTCCCTCACATGGTTTTCCATCGATGCCTTCTTTCGTTTAACGGCTTTCCAACTGTGTAAAAAGAATTGCTACGGGAAACGCTAGAGGTAACTAAGAGCACAGAGGCTTTTAATTTTTGCCTGTATCTTCAAAGCCATTCTTTTACATCCCTCTCACCCAGCCTTAGTTACAAGCCAACTTTTTTTTCTCTAGCATGCCCTTCTAAAAGACACCATTCCTTCCTCAGTGTCAGAAGAACCACTGCCTTCTGAATAGCTATCTCACAAGGTGCTGTAGTTGCTTAACTAGATGAGATCGCAGGGAGCTAAGACGTAAGTGACATCTCTTGCGAACTGGCCAAACTTGGGGCAGAAAAAGGAAGGCAAAACAGAGCTGCTGTATCTAAAAGCTCTTGGAAAGTTGAGAGCAGTCCTCTTGTATGACTGAAACCACAGTAAGTACTCCATACCACAGAACCATCATGATGATGTAAGTTAAGTAGAAAATAAGGAGGCATTTTCTCCTCTGTAGTATTTCTACTTAATGATAACGTGATGGTATTATGATCACCTGGTGAATTCGTTCTCTCGGGACTAAGTGAATTGAATGATGCAGAGTTACGGTGGTTTCTGAATTGTCTAGACTGATTTCTCACAGTAATTATGAATATTTATGGGATCTGAGCCTCACTTTGTGCTCTGTAAACAGGCTGACTTATTCAGATTGTTTGTCTATACTGTAATGAATGGAACTGTCTCTCTGTTCCTTATTCTTACTATTAAAAAAATAATCACTGTCTTGTTTCAGGTATAAGGACAAAATGAGGCAAAGGCATCAACCCTCCGCTACTACGGCACCCTGTGATTTATGCGTGTGTCTGTGAAATGATTTGTTTATGGTAAACATGTACTCTGAGTTGGATAGTTCAGCCAACGGATTGACTGCTTAACCTAAGGCTGGGCTTCAAATTAGGGAAGCCTTTAAAACATTCAGTGATTGTATAATTCGATCAGATAGCCCGGCAGATTAATTGAAAACATATGTGGCACAGTGGCATCACAAACCTTTGCCATAGACAAAGAGGGAGGAATTTGTACTGTTCCAGAAAGGTCGCCACAGAGCCATGGCCAATGTCTATAACGCAGCAGGTGAGACCTCAGACAAATATTTTAGCTGAATATTCAAATACTTGACTTTCACAGCTCGTTGGCATGTCTGTTTCCAGGCGCAAGAAACACCATCTCTTAATGGGATTGTAATTGGCTGGGTATGACCCCACCCAGTCCCAAGGGAAAGAGCTGTTGGTTGAAGGCTTGTTTCCTTGTGGGAACAGTAGCCACAGACACAGCTTTGAGGAGGGGTTGGGTTGTCATTATCAGTAGGTCTATTCTTCAGAGTTTAAATCTAAATAGATTGCGGGAAGGTGGTGAAGCTGTGGTGAGGTGAACTTGCTTGGAAGAAGCCGGTCAATGTGGACTCGCCTTAAAAGGGTGAATTTTGCCCTGGTCCCTTCCTCTGGCCTAGACCTGCTTTTTGGATACCGTGAGGCAAGAGACTTGGTCTTGTCACTCCATCTCATCATGACATCAGTTCATCCTTCCAGCAGCCCGCAGACAGCAGAACCAGCCAATCACAGACTGACACCTGGGGAACTGTGAGTGTAAATAATCTGCGCTCCTTTGGAGTGGATTCTCTCAGGCATCCAGCACAACAATGGAAGAGTATAACAGAACAATATGGGTTTTGATCATTTAAAATAGTTCATGGGAAAGTATCCTAATTTTTTCCTGCAGTCTAGTAATATTCCCTTTTAAAAATCCCTACTCTGAAAAGTTGTAGAATTATTTAAGTATAAAGTTCCTTTTCAAAGCAAGTTTTGTAAATAAAAGAGTTCTAGAATAAATAGTCCCCATTTATTCCAAGCTCTCAACATACCAGGAAGATGTGTCTTTATGATACTCTGTATTCTATCACTTGAAGCTGAATCCTTTTACATTCCAGTTCTCTGCCCACACCCTTTCTCGTTTGCATTTTTGTAGTCTTGCCAATGTTTTGTAAATATTATTAGAAATATCTGATTGGCTTGGTTGACTTGGCTTGATTGGATTTGATTGAATATGAGATATATCTGATTGGCTTGATCTGGTCGGCTTGACTGGGCTTCCCTTTGATCTATCTGTATTATATTTTACAATTTTCTGTCCTTCAATTCATTTCTTCTTTTGTAATTAATTTATTTGGCAGTTTTTCTCCTCTACTTTATAACATTGAATGCTTAGGTTTATATCTTCTCTTTTCACATTTAAGATTGTAGATGCACCTCAGTGGACTTCTACTGAAAACATGCCAGAGGCTACAAACTGAAATTTATATTTCATAGTTCTGGACATTGAGAAGTCCAAGTTCAAAGCAAGTACCGTTATATATCATTCTGTCTATAATTCCTAACCTCCAGTGTTCACTTCCACTTTGAAATTAACCTTTTCATTTCCAACTTGAGGATGAATGACATTCTGCATCTAGATTAGCTCCTTAATGTCCTTCAGTCCTATTTTGCCACAGCGAAAGTCTTTCATCCCTTTTATGAATGAATAATAACCCATTATATATACATGCCACACTTTCTTTTCTCACCCACCCACTGAGAGCCACCTAGGCTGATTCATTACCCTATCTGTTCTGAATACTGCTGCAGCAAACATGGAAGTCGGGACCTCTCCTCACAGGCCAATCTCCTTTTCTTGAGATGTATACCAGAGGCAAGATAGATGGATCATAAGATAGTTGTCCATGCTTGTTTACATACAAGACTTTCCTTTTCTTTATGTCCTCACTAACCCAGGTTTACTTTTGTGACAGGAACCTTAAACAGAGAAATTGTGACTTCATAATTCGCCTTCATTTTGGACTGATGGGATTTTTTTTGTATAGTTTGCTAAATCACCTCCCACCTTTTCTCTTTTCTTTCTTATTTTGTGCTTTTGAGCCTAGAGCTTGATAATATAAACCAGGTGTTCTGAACTTGCAGAAATTTTCTGCCAGTGTCTCCCAAGGCCTGGGCTCATAGGCCAGATTATCCCTCTAGGGTAAAAACTACCTCTGGGCTGCCAAGCTGTATAGACCTTTCTGCTTCTGACATTAAGACTGTGTGATAGACTTAAAGTAAATTATTTCTTTGTTTGGAATTACTTCCACCCAAATCTTTTAATTTTTAATCTGTAACTAACAATAAAACAAGCTTTTTGTTTGTTTGTTTTTGATTTTTTTTTTTGAGACAGGGTTTCTCTGTAGCATTGGAGCCTGTCCTGGAACTA
>LOEQ01002448.1:37563-71805 GCA_001685075.1 Bramus lutescens | reverse complement strand
CTCTTGTAGACCAGGCTGGCCTTGAACTCACAGAGATTCGCCTATCTCTGCCTCTGGAGTTCTGGGGTTAAAGGCGTGTGCCACCACTGCCCAGCTAAAACAAGCTCTAAACAGACATATCTATCCTGTGTGTGTGTGTATGTGTGTGTGTGTGTGTGTACATGCTCCTGTTTGTGTGTGTGCACAAGCATATGCATAAATGTGGAAGCTAGAGTTTAATAATATTCTCCACCCTACTTCTTTGTGGCAGGGTTTCTACTGTACCTGGAGCCAGCTGACTTGGCATCATTGGCTGAACAATGAGCCCTCAGGAATCTGCCTGTCTCTGCCTTCCTGATGCTGGGATTACAAGCTGCCGCAGAAGGCCCTCTAGGTAGGTCCCAGGATGGGACTCAGGTCCCTTTATTTGCACTCATCTAACACTTTACAGCTCACGCCACCTCCTCAACCTTTATTATCCCAGAATTTATATCATGGAGTGATTTTACTTAAGGATTGATTTGATTTGTTTTATTTAAAACATGACATGGAAAACAAGTATTCGGTTTTATGGTTCTCTTTGCAGGCAATTTAAAAACAAAAACAAAAACGAACAGGGTTCTTTTGAAGCATTCTTTGCAGTTCCTGGAGACTTTAGGTATATTTGAAAATAATTAATTCAGATGTAAATTACACAAGTCTTCAAATCAGGATGCACAGCAAACCTGAATGAAATAAGAAAAGCCATCACTCATTAAAACATAATGTCAGGGAGCCCACTGGAGTTTGAGGCTATTGGCTGTCCCCTAGAGTTTGGGAGCACAGAGACGGTTGGTAGAAAGATTCCCTGGTGTTCAATGTATGGAAGACCAGGGCAAAGACATCCTCATCATTACAGACCTTCTCCACTCCTCACAGACTTCCCGTGGAGACCAGCACCATACTTCTGACAAATCCCCAACAGTTTATTTGTTAGATATTTTATTCAAATTGCTTCCTTCTCCTTGCCGAGCGCACAGAAGAACAGCAATATCCCGTCCCCTCTGTACCTCCTAACTGCTGTTTCAGGAGATAATGACTAAAGTTAGATCTTCATTACAACGTGAGTTTGTACAGCGAGCCTTATTTATTTTTCTCTACCTTTCTATTGTAATCACCAGGACGGGAAGACTGACTCTGGATAATCGTATTTATTTGAGTTCAGTGTTTCAAAGACACTCATTTGTTGAAATGGTAGGAACTGCTTCACACTGTCCTGGAGAGAGAGAGTTCTGGAAGCTCATTATATCTGAACCACATAGAGCTTCTGTGATTTCCATGCTCAGATGGCATCTGAAAAGGAAGTTTTTAATTATAATATTTTCCTCTTCAATGATTTTAAACATGAAACAACTATCATTAATGTTTTCCCCTTTTTAAATTTAATTTAATTATCTCCTTCCTGGACTTCAGGGTTAGTCTTATTGATAGAGCACACTGTAAAAATCTAGATATGATTTATTATAAATATTAAAATAATAAAAATTTAAAAAATGAGTAGGAGCAACTGGAGGTTGGTTTCCATCTCAAAAATACCTGGAAGCTTTCTTTAAAGGATGGGAGCACATTGTAGGATTATTTTATTTATGTACATGCATGCCTGTGTGAGTGAATCCTACTAGTATGCAGGTGCCCCAGGAGACCAGAAGAGGGCGTCAGATTCCGTAGCAGCTGATGTGGTAAGCAGCTGTGAGAAGCCAGATGTTGGTGGCAGAAACCAAAATGGATCCTCTGGAAAAACAACAAGCACTCTGAACATCTGAGCAGTCTTCTCCAAGTCCAAAAGGACAAAAGCTTCTGAAGTAAATCAATGAAATTAACAACCTAAGCTTCTAGACCAGCTTTTATGTGTAACAGAATTCCAAATTTTGCAGCCCTAGGAAAAGTTCAGAATGCAAATTGCTCAGAGAAGATATCATTGATGCTGTCATCAGCATCATAAAACTATGAAGAATGTTTGTATATGCACATGAAGCCAAGAAGTCAGGGGATAAAACTAAGAGTTACTTTTTATCAGATTTTGACAGAAGAAAGGATTGCTTCCCTTTGGTGAGCCACCATTAAGCAAAAAATGATGTCAGGTAGAATTCTAACCTTTACAGTCTGTGATCTCCATCTGACTTACACAACTTTTACATGAGACTTTTTCACGGCAAGGTGAGAGAGGAGTAATGGCAGAAAAATTGGGATTTTGTTCAATTGTGAAGATAAAGTGGAATTATGATACTTCTTGGAACGTTGATGTTAGGAACAGGACTGGGAGGTGGGGACTGTGAAGGGTTGGGAAGACAACAGGACACAAGTGATCTGAGAGAACAGGTCTATTTAGGACCATAGGTACAGGCAAAGATGTTACCCAGGAGCAAGGAGATGGTGAAAAGGGCAGGCGGGGTGTGAAAGATTGTGTAAACCAGGTATGTGTGTAAATGCTATGATAGAACCTGTTACTTTGTATATTGATTAAAATAGTATTAAACTGAAAAAGAAAAGAAAATGATTAAGAGATATATGATACAACTATTCTGTCGAGGAGTCCTGATTTGGGGTACAGTCAAATGTTGTGGGTGAAGAAGTACAGTAGTTTCCAAAAGGTAAGGCAGACTCCATTCATAGGGAGCTAGAGAATGGGACTCCAATCCACAAAGAGAGAGAATCAATAACAAGCAAGAGACAGAAAGAAAGCAATTCTATTGTACGTTGGTTTTAGCCCATTGACACCTATGCTGGACCTCCAGCCATAAGCAATAATTTGCTCCAGATGGCCGTTTGTTATGGTCCCAAATTAAAGCCAAACTGGTACCCAGTGTCGGTGTGAAGGACACATAAAAAACATATTTAGAAATGTACAGACTTGGGATATTTTTCTTCTAACTACTCATTTTGAGACAGTCTCTCAATAAATATTCCAGGAAAATAAAATACAAGAAAGACAACAAATGGACACGTTAAGATTTCAAAAGTAGTGGAAGTGATTATCATATGTAAGAAGTAAATCGTCAGTAGAGCCGTGCACTAAGCTTAGACAGGCATTAGTCAAAGTTGGAAGAATGTTAAAGATCTCTAGAGTACCTCCCAACAGCACCACCCTGGGGACCAAGTTTTGGACATGTGATTCTTTTAGGAACATTAAACAGCCATGCTCTAATACTTTCCAATAGCTCATTCTGAAAGTTGAAAATCAATGAAAAAATTTAACTATATCAAATTAAATAGTATTCTTTTCCAAGCAATGTCTATTTTATAGAAATAAAATTTCTATACAAATATACTATCACAATACCTGGCCTGTAACAAGTCTTTTTCTGTTCTGCCAGGCAGCTCCAAATAATGACACAGAGACTTATTAGTTATGAAGATTGGTCTATAGTTTAAGCATATTCCTAACTAGCTCTCATAACTTAAATTAACCCATTTATATTAATCGGCATTCTTCCCTGTGGAGTTACCTCTGTTCCACCTTGCACTTCCTGCTTCCTCTCTGAGTTTGGCTGGCAACTCCTTCTTTCTCCTTCCCAGAGTTATCTCTCTTTCTAGAAGTCTTGCCTATACCTACTGCCTAGTTATTGGCTGTTCAACTTTTTATTACACCAATCACAGCCATACGTCTTTATACCATGTACAATTATCCCACTACAAGCTGGACACAATGGTTCTCAACCTCTGAGTACTGATGCTTTGACGGGGGAGATTACATATCAGCTATCCTGCATATCAGATATTTACATTACGATTCCTAAGGGTAGAAAAATTACAGTTGTCAAGCAACAATGAAATACCTTTATGGTTAGGATCATCATAGCATGAAGAACTATATTAAAGGGTCAAACATTATGAAGACTGAGAACCACTGATAGGATAAATTTCCTAGATGAGGTTATGATGTGAAGACAGAAGTGAGAGCTAGTCACAACTTCAGCCTCTGATCTACACTGCTATTCATAAAAATCTCTTGAGAATTAGGAGAACTGCATGCATATGCTTCTGAAAATATAAATCAATGTTTGTTCTGTTTCATATGTATTGACTGTTTGCAAAAGTTTTCTAACATTAGAATTTCTTCCACCTCACTACCAGTACACTAATTCCACAGAATCTTTCCCAGTTTTCAAGGATGCCTTTCCTTCTGTTGCCTCATCCTACAAAAGTCCTTTAGTAAGCTGATTAACAACACTTTAGAAGCCTTTTGTAAAATCCTTTGCTGGTCCCTTTGTGTTTCTCTATGAATGAAAACACACATTCTTCTGTGCTGTATTTGTTGACACTACCCACAGCTTAGAAGGCAGAAGAGTTTCTAAATGTGCTCCTCTTGGGCTGTGTTCTTAATTCTAATGCTCCTTGAAAGTGGCCATAAAAAGCTTTTAGTTTTAGTGTGTACTAACACCTGCTTTTTCCTTGGTAGATTTCAGAAAAGTTGCTTTTGTGGCAGCTTTATTTCTCAAGCCGTGACATCAACATTGCTGAATACCTCTTAAGTGATGTTTGTGGTTTTAGATGCTTGCTGAAGAAAAATCATTAACGCTTCTCAACCTCTCAGAAAAATCCCAAGAGGAATAAAATATCCGAATATCCAGGCTTAGAAGGAAGGCTTCTCACACTTCAACAGCACTGGTTTAGAAACTGCAGATTCTCTTTCTAAAATCTAATTTAAGTATAATTATGAGAAGTGCATAAACTTCTAAGTCAAAACAATAATAACAAGCTTACCAAATAGTTTAACTGAATTTAATTATTATTATAAAGAGCCTAAACATTTTTCTTTGCTCAAGATATACCTTCATCAATCAGAAGCCATAATTATTACACTGGTGTTTTCTTGTTTTCCTTTGCTTTGTAAATAAGTTTTGTTTTTGCCATAGGAGCTCATTCAATATTTATTAAGCATGTTAATATTTGAAGCAACTCATCACTTTATAAATTCTGGTGGGAGAATCTTGTCAAACTTGTTGAACATTATGATGATTTATCATATTTGATATTGCCTGAAAACAATAAAACTACTAATCCGATTGTGGAGATGGCCAATGCCATGGAGAACAACTCATTAAGCATAAATTGGAGAGATTGCATCCCAGCCCTGCTTAATTGGACAGAAATTATTTGAATTCATTCAACTTTCATATTTACCTCTTTAAAACTGAAATTACCTATAGTACTTCCTATTTTGGTGGTCTGGTGTTACTTTCTGCTGAAATCTCCAAATGCCCATGTAAGGAGTGGTTCGCACTGGAATCATGACATGCATAAGAAGTGAAGCTAAATGGGTTTCTGACAATACTGATGGGCAGAGGTGAACAGAAGGGGTTGATGGCATCTATAACAGAGGCTCCCCGACCTTTAACTTGCTTTGGTGTGGATGTGAGCTTCCAGAAGGGGATGGACATTGACAGACTTCTTGATGTCTTAAACCAGGGATCATCATTCCTAAAGGAACTTATGAGCAACTTGGGAGTTGGTGATCAGCCAGAATCCAGCCATACTGCTGCTCGTGCCATTGAGGGTTTTCTACTTCTGTTTCAGGATTAATTTCAAGTATTTCCTCATGGATTCTCTACCAAAACAAGGTTGACTAATGTACTGTTCCATAGATCTGACCCTGTGTGTCACTGATTCCATGTTTGTGCTCAGACTGTCTGCAAGGCATCTGCTAGATTCTCAACACCTAAAATCCACTCATCTAATCATATCTTCTAGTGAATATAAAATTTTATTTTAATCAAAGTTTTTTTTAACTTTAACTTGTACACACTTGCTTAGTACTTAAAACTAAAATTTATGCCAGTCCTTAAATATTCCTTTGATCTCTACTTGAACTTTATATAATATTTTATGCAAATTATATAACTGCAAATGGATATTTTTTGCAAGCGGTTGAACAAATAATTGAGTGAATAAGTGATGTTAAGTACTGATCAGATCTCAGAAGAAGGAATCCCATTCTGTGGAGATGGCAAGAAATCTGGGCATCTAAGACACGGGTCTTAATATGAATCATTTAGATTTAATTTATACAAAGAAAACATTCAACTAATACTTAGTATGTTGTTTAGATTATGTGATACCATTAGCTACAAAGTAGAAAATAGGATAAAGGATTCTGAGAGTTGCTGAAGAAGAGGGAACCGTAAACCCACAAATTTCAGTATGTAAAAAACAAATAGTAATTACGTCTTTCCTCTAGTTCACAGTGATTTTTCAAGTTGCCCTAATTTTTTAATTTCATAAAGTGCAGCCCTAAAATAAAGACTTCGATCAACACAATCAAACCGAGTTAGACATGAACCAGTTTAGGTGGTTCCCTTTATATAATTTAAATAGTCATTTAAGGAAAAGTAACTTAATAATCTGGTAATAGATTACTTAGTGAATCAGTGAAAACATGTGAGAATTAAGACCTTGGGCAAGCATGCAAGGCATGAGACACAGAGTCTTCAAGAGCTCTAAAATATTTCCCTGTGAAGTATACCCAAATAAGCAGAAAACCTGTCAGTTTTACTTATTATGGTTTTAAATTTTCAAAAATAATTATGTTGTCATTTAAAAACACAAGGAAATTTAGTCTTTCTAACCTGCATAGTAAATTGTCAATAAAATGGGCATACTTTGTGATGGTTCTCGTGACAAAACACACACAGCTACACACACATGCACACACATAATTATACACACAGTTCACACACACACTTTGTCAAGATTGGTAAGAAGGATGTGTGTGTAACTGTCTGTATGTGTGTGTGTGTAGGTGTATTAGTACAATGCATCTATGTATGTATCTGTGTGTGTGTTTCTCTGCTTCTGTATGTGTGTATGTGTAGCCTACCTGAATTAACGGTAGGCTTGTGCACATCTGATCAAATGGATGTAAAAGGAGAGCGGAGCTGCATTCTGTAATGAACCCAGTTGAATTTAGAATTACTGGGTATCAGTAATGATGTTGCTTTCTTCCAAAACAAATTAATTATAATTAGTACTATTTTGAATCTCACCCATTCTTAAACAGTTACCCTCACAGAACTAGATTATAGCACTTTTTTCATTTTAAAATAAACCTTTCATGCATGTTGTTTAAAATCAGCCTCTAGTGTGATCTTAAAGATCAAGGCAAAACCCCACACTCCCTACTGGTGATCAAAGTTTGATGACCTCCAAATAACAGAAAACACAATAAGTGGACTTCAGATCACAAGAACAAAAAAAATGCCCAGAAGCTACACAAGCCACTGCTGGTGTTCTTTACTCGGGATGTTTTTCATGAGCGAGGAAGAAAGCAGAAGCTGTCAAGAGGCAGCAGCTTCCAGTTCCTTGGTCTGCAGCCTCATCTGAGGGACCAAACGCATAGGTTATGTATATACTCAGGAGAAAAAGACATAAAACCATGAAGGGTGGGGTAGGCCTCAAGGAATAAGATTGAAAACAAAATAAAACAACAGGTCAGAAGCCAGAGATTCAAACTTGGTGTTAGTGATCACAGAGTTTGTACGATTCAGCACGTACTGAGGATTCTCAGAGCCTAGGAAAGGGATTCCTTTAAGGTTCTACTTGAATGATGTAGGCAGAGTGCTCTTATAGATGTCTGCATATATGATATCCATGATGCCAGCTGATGTTTACATTATAAAGGATGTTCTTTGTTCTTATATTTGAGCACAGTTTCCTCTCATTTACACAATAGTCTGATCACTCCATATAATATTACAGCATTAACATAGCTGTCATTGAAACTCCTTAGTTTCTTAAAAAAAACTTATCAAAAGCATTACACACGAATCTAATTCCATCTTCATTTGGAAGTGGTGATGCAAGGATCTTTTACTTACTGAAGAACATAGTTGTTCTTTTTTAAACAGTACCTTAAAATAGCTGTGGAGACAAAACTGAGCAAACCATTTGTGTCTTTTTAAAGAAAGTCTACCTACTTTGAAAAAATTCTGCCTATACTTCTTACATACGGTTTTATCTACGACTACCACCACCACCTGATTTCTGTCAAGGGTAAAATAGGTTACAAAATGTGAGCTACATGGTCTCACACTCCGAATATGGCTCCTGTCTTTGACCCCTATTTCACAATTCGAGTATCTTTATCTCCTTCAAGCGCAGCACATACAATGTCACAGCCTAATTTATAACCCTTCATCAATAGAGATAAAAGATAAGACTCACTTGGACAGGTAAGAAATATTCTCTTCTCTTCCAACATCTCAAACCCAACAATAAACTTTCCACATTGTTTTTAGTTCATTTGCCCCACCTTGGTGAACATTTGAATTCTTATCCATACTGTGAGATTCATTTTCTGGGGAGTATGGACTCCTTTCCATTCTGCCATAGTTCTCCAGGGCACTTACCAGCACAGGATTATGGGTAATCTACCTGAAGAGAACTTCAAAATATTGTCTAAACATCTCCATTAATTATTTAAAAATAACACTGTTCGCCTCAGCAACAACACCCAAACTATTCTAAAGGCTGATGGTCAAGTAGAAGGGACAAAACCACACTTTCATCCCTTTTCAGAAAAATCGTATTTAAATGAAATGAAGTGTATTTGGGAACTGGGATAAATGTTCAGTGTATAAATCACTTGCCACATGAGCATAAGGATCTGGGTTCACATCCCAGAATTCATGTAAAGATGGACACCATAGAACACTAACCCCTGTGTTCCCATGGAGAGAGGAGAGGTAGAGACAGGAGAAAAGTCTGGAGTTCAGGGGCCTGCTGGGCTGGAGTACTCAGCTGTGATGAAACAAAGACTCTGTCTCGAAGAGGTGAGAGATGAGGGCTCACACTGGAGAGTATTTTCTGATTTCCACTGCATAGCAGGGTTTGCACAAGCCTGGCACAATCACTCAGCTACCACCACCGACACCACCAACATAGCACATGAAGGTTTTTTTAAAGCGTATCTTTGTAATCAAATAAATCAGTGGCTTTTATGCTTCTTTTTTATATAAATAAAAAAGAATGTGAAAAAGAGCCTTGAAAAGTGTCTGCTCTACTCTCATTTTGAACAGCTTTCAGAACAAGATTCTAGGCAAATCTGACATCATTATTATTATCTCACCCCTTACAGACTTCTTGTGCTCACATTCAAATGTTCAAGATGCTAATGTCTTGGCACTAAAATGAAACAGCACCCAGGGACCAACTCTTCATTCTGTGCTGCCCTCACATGAAATTCCTTTCCTGCCCCTGAATTATGGGTACCTTAATTATGGGAGGTACAATGTTGCCTGCACTTCTGACAGGATTATGGTGCAAGCTAGGAGTGAGAGGTAAACACAATCTGAGCCTCTCATCTGTACTATTATTAACAAAAAACAATCTCTTGAGAATAGTGAGAACTATGTGTACAGTCTCCTGGATATACAAATTAATAATTAGTGCTGAACTGAGAAAATAGCACCCATCAATAAACACGTACAGGAACCAAAATGTGTATAAAGATGAAGTGATAATTCTTTTCAGATAAATCCTTTGCTTGCGATCAGACAAATGGGAATTGCTTTCATTACATATTTTATGTTCCTGGCTTATAATTTTATTGTTGATACATAGAATCTTGTATATGTGGATGCTTGCAAAAATAAAAGATTATATGTGGTTATGTTCATTTAAAAGTATCAGTGTTTTTATTGAAGGCAATTTTTTTTGCTAGGTGTTTACACAGAATGCTGGTTACCTTTTAGCTCAAAGAAACGCATATTTCTTTAATACTGGATGCCTCATTGTGTGCTCTCCACTTGTATTTGTCCCGTGTCCTTAACTTGTGTGCACACAGAAACTGAGTATGCCTTTGCCTAATGGGCAAGTCACAGCAGCAATATCCTTACTTTCATGGGCAGATTTCCCCCAGGCTTTCTTCCCAGGGAAAGCAACTTGGCTAGGATCTCATTGTCATTTATAAAGCAAAGGTTTACTCATGCAGCACACTGGAAATCAAGGAGGACTTCGTGGACATGCAACCCGTGTCATCACACAGCATCATCTGCTCTTGGCTGAATATTCTGCTGCATTTTCACTTTGCACCAATCCCTCAAAGCATGTAGCTAAGCCTATGAAGGAGTCAAGGTCTATTTATTCCCTTAACACCGACAAAGAATCAGAAGTATGAGCTATTTTCTTCTTTTAACGATGTCTCTAAATCATTTCAGTGGATTTTGTTTTAATTTGAAGAATGATGCTGTGGTATTCCCGTGAACAATCCACAGAGAACAGTTAAGTCCAACTGCAGAAAGCTACAGAGGAACAATGCTTAGGAGACAAATGTTAAACCATCTCCACCCTAGGCACTGAGAGACCTCATTGGACCTTGATGGGTGTGTATCACCTCTGCCTTCCTCTTTTCCAGAGTGTTCCTCAAGCCTTGCAGGAAATTATATGACTGTCCCATCTAGGCAGCCCCCATCACTTACTCTCAGCACTATGGCCAATGTTGGGTCTGTATTGACAACTGCCTTCACCACGCTCTGCACTGAAAGGCTTAGCTGGCAAAGGCTAGGCAGTAGGATCCGTTCTTCAATGGTTTTAGCATTTTAGGGGGAGAGGATATCATATTTTGTTTTTCACATTTTTGGAAAGGATCCTTTATTCTTGCTGAGTTTTAATGCTATAAATTTACCCTTTGTTTCATTTTCTTAAATATCATCCTTTGACACTGGCACATTTTTTAGAATTCTGGTTATGGTCTTCACGTCTGGGCAAGTCCAAGCAAACACAGAGTTCAACATTATTATAAAATTATGGATCATCTGCATATTATTTCTATAATAATAATCTATTTTAATGTAATAATTTCATTTATTTATTTATTTATTTTAAGACAAGTTCTTACTATATAGTTCTAGTTGGTACAAGATTCCAATAGAGAGGGCCTTGAATTCACACAGATCTGCTTGCCGTTGCCTCTGGAATGCTGGGATTAAAGGTGTATACCACCATGTCAAACTACAATCACAATTTTATCTCATGAACTCCTTCCCTCTCCATCCATAGGCTTCTAACAGATTCATGAAGAATGCCAAGTGGAGCTGTGTGAAGTGATTCACACCTGTAACCACAACACTCTAGAGGCTGAAACCGAATGTTTAAGTCAGCCTTAGAACATGTTACAGGCCAACTGGTGTGCTGGTTTGAAAGAAAATGGCTCCCAAAGGGGCACTATTAGGAAGTTTTGTTGAAGTAGGTGTGGCCTTATTGGAGGAAGTATGTTACTCTGGAGGAGGGCTTTGAGGTTTCATTCATGCTCAAGATACCACCCAGTGTCTCAAACCATTTCTTGCTATCCGTGAAACAAGATGTAAGGACTCTCAACTTCTGCTCTAGCATCATGTCTGCCTGTATGCTGCCTTGCTTCCCACCATGATGATAATGGGCAAAATCTCTGAACTGTAAATGAGTCATCATGTGTAACATGAGGGCCTGCTTGTTGGGGGTTTCTGTCCTCCCACCAGGTCCCACAGCTGTTTAGCCCCAAAGTAAATCACATAGAGGTCTCCATAAGTTATAAAATGATTGGCCCATTAGCTCAGGCTTCTTATTAACTCTTATAACTTATATTAACCCATCATTCTTGTATATTTTAGCCACATGGCTCAATACCTTTTTCAGTGGGGTAGGTCACATCCTGCTTCTTTGGTGTCTGGACAGGACTGTGGAAAAAGCTTACTTCTTCCCAAAATACTCCATTCTTCTTGCTCTGCCTCTACTTCCTGTCTGGTTGTCCCGCCTATATTTCCTGCCTGGCTACTGACCAATCAGCATTTATTNTTAGCTCAGGCTTCTTATTAACTCTTATAACTTATATTAACCCATCATTCTTGTATATTTTAGCCACATGGCTCAATACCTTTTTCAGTGGGGTAGGTCACATCCTGCTTCTTTGGTGTCTGGACAGGACTGTGGAAAAAGCTTACTTCTTCCCAAAATACTCCATTCTTCTTGCTCTGCCTCTACTTCCTGTCTGGTTGTCCCGCCTATATTTCCTGCCTGGCTACTGACCAATCAGCATTTATTTGAAACATAATTGACAAAATACAGAATTGTTCCACACTAATCATGACTAATTATTTTCATTTACAAGAGTTGCCATGGTCATGATGCCTCTTCACAGCAATAGGAACCCTATCTAAGACACCCAGATGATATAGTGGGACCCATTTCAAAAAAATAAAAACAAAACAAAAAAAATAAATAAATTTACACTGGGTTCTTACTTGATGATTTCCAGATAATTGAATATAATGTTCCCCCTATGTATGTCTTCCTTTTGTTTGACTAACTTTCACAGATTTTAACCATGAATCCCCATTTTTTCCACTAAGTTTTATGTAGTGTTCAGATCTAGACTCAGAGTCCATGTTGTCTCTCTTGAGAACCAAGGCACCATATTTGATATGAGCAGAGGCTGGAGGCCATAATCACCCTGTTTCCTATCACTGAATTTATTATAATACATTCAACTTTCAATTATCTTCTTCTTTCTTATATCACTCATCCTTGTATTTTTAAGTGCCAGTACTCTACCTTGCCTAAAAATAAGAGAATGTCAAAATCCATTTGTTGAGTATATGTAAGACTGAGGAAGGTGTGTTTAAACAAACGTATAAGATATTGACCTAAAAACAAGTGTACTGCTTACTGTCTAAATGGAATTAAGTAGTCTTCACTCATTTTTTCATTATTCATCTATTAATTGATCCATATTAGGATATCATGATCCACTTACTGCGTGTTCTGTATGCTATTACACTGAATCTAATGACTCATGGTCCTGCACCAGGACATTGCGATAACTTTCACATTCATTCCTATGTATATATAAATCATGATCTGCCTGGTCAAAATCAAAATAAAGGGAAATATTTTTAAAATTTTGTTAGACTGTATATTTCAAGATTAAATATATTTCCCTTGCATGATCTTTTGTTTTTAAAACTACTTATGATAAACCACTATGCTTTTTATTCTTTAAATTTCACTATCCATTCCAATATGTTTAAATTCACTACTCAAAACATATTAACATGAGAAATATTTTGGAAAAAAATAAGGTGGGAAAGTTAATAGATTTTAAGAATAAATATAATTTGAACTTTTCTTATGTAAATTCTAACAAGATTTTCGTGACCCACAAGTAGTATTGAATTAAATATTAACTTTGCCAGCACCATTCGTGGACATTCGAATTTCATTTGCATGCTATCAGAACCAGTTTTCAGCCATCACACAAGAACATGGGATCCTCTTAGAATGCTGATGTGTGGATCCAGCTTTCCTCAGATGCTCCATCTCAGCACTGAGGAGCAGTGACTTTGCACTTCAAACTTTCTAGGCTAGTATTTTTGCAAAGGTCACTTTTTATTTTGGTGGCTGTTTTATCTACTTCCTGATACAGGAGCTGTACGAAACAACATATACCCAATGCATCTCTTTAAGGAAAGATACTTTAGACAAAAAAATAGATGAAAAGACTCTAAATGAGACCACAATGCCAAATAATTTATTATTAAATCATTTGTAACTGATTACCTCTACATAGCTACTCTACTATCTATAAAAATCTAGTGTTTCAGACACAAAAGACATATATCCACACTCTAATAATAAATAGAGTACATTATCACAAGAAAATGGTGACATTTATAGTTAGAAGGCGTGAATTTGTCTTTGGTTTCTCTCTTCCAAGTAGCCTTCATGGTTGTGATCACATGGTAAACAAACTCCAAAGCTCTATAGAGTCTCATGTCCATGGACTAAAGCTGCTTCAAGTCTCTTTTTCCATAATAATGAATAATGATTCAATACTCAATGTGTCAATAATCTTCTAGTTTTACTTTTCACCTCTCCTTAATCTATTATTAACTAATATAAGCCAATGGGTCAATAAATAATGCCACACATCTTGTTTGAAGAAATCCTTTGGAATACTATCTGTGGAAAAACATTTGAAGTGGTGGTAAATGTTGGAGTTCCTTAAATTCAAATCAGTAGTGAAGGACACCAAATTAAAAATTAAAATAAGTTACTCAAAATTCAAACCAGTAGTGAAGAACACCAAATTAAACTGAAACTGAAGCAGAGTCTTGGAAGAATGCAACTATCGAAACCGAGGTATTGACATGACACTACTTCTCTTTAAGGACATGGGGATATTTTTAAGAATTATAACCTCAGTTTGCTTGAACATTTCACTTTAATTTATCGTATTCTATAGGGAAACTACCTAGAGTAAAACTGTTCTCTGAACCAGCGGAAGAATGCCACCTGCAGAATTTCTGTCTTTCTACATTGTGTGGGAGTTCTCTTTGGGTTGGGCTACCCAATGTTGTTCTGGAAAAGGACAAATCCACTCTCTGTCTTGTGCAGCCAACATAGAGGGACTCTCTAGATAAGGCACAATGGTCTCACATATGTAGGCAACAGCTAAATAAGTAACATCAAATAAATCAAAATGTTTAAGTTTCACAACACATAGAATGTTATATATGTAAGGCACATTATAATATAGAAGTGATGTATGTCACACAGTTTCAGCCAGCTTGTCTGATTTGTTTGTGCCGTTTGAATATGTGACCTTTGTTGGTCTTGTTTCTCCCATCATAAAGAAAAAAACTCTTCCTCGAGCATTCCTGAGTTTTAGATGTTTGGAACAAAGGGTTTCACATTCTAAGAATTTGGAGTACAGTGAATCTTAAAACAACATATTCTTGAGAAATCAATAGACGACATTGCAAAGTGAACTCACATCACTTCCTTGTCTGTCTTCTCTACTTGGAGTCTTATTCAGAAAATGTGCTGTTGCGCAGCCTGAAGGAGATGCTCTCTCTCTCTTTTAGATAGTTGCAGATGAAGGGAGAGGTTAATTGGATACTAGTAGATACCTCAAAATGACATTTGACATCAATTTGGGCCTCCAAAGGTGATAGAGGGAAAGAAATGGATGTCAACTTTCTTTTGTGAAAGAGGGATGCTCAGGTTAGTAAATACACCATGCCAGTGATAGTTTTCAATGTATAAGGTTTGAAAAATAAAATTTTCCAGAGAAATTAACTCTCACTTGAGCTAGAATTGGAGCAATTTTATATTAGTATCACCCATGACAGGGAAAATGAAAGATACAGAAAGACTTAAATGTTAGCTTCAATCTACACTGTGTGAATTCATTTTGGAATTTTGACTCTGCTGATTTAGTATGAAAATCAAGCATTGCCAAATACCATGTGGATGACACTTCACACAGAAACCATTTTTACTATACTTTACTATATTGTACAACTATTCAAGTTGAAACTTTAGATAGACTTATCTTCTTTCTCCTGATTTTTATGAGACAGTCTAAAAATACAAAATTTGGTGGCAGCATTCACTCAATGCTGCTTACAGTTATACAAAATATCTTTGTTTAGGAAACTAATAAAACTGGTCATATAAAGAGGAAATGAGATTTTTTAATGCAAAATGAAGCTGACAGTGCTCTTCTATTACCAGGGTCTTATTAGGGAAAATTTCTCTGACATCTGTTTATCCCCTGCAGCCAACCTTGTATTCAGAATACAGTAATTGATTCACAGCATCCACTGGGGATCTAGCTGGCTCACTTTTCCACACCGCACTACACAGGTATCTCTGCAGCTAATTCTGAATGTACATCTACATCGTTATCTCCTGGTGAACTGTGACCCTAAACACTTTGGAGGCCCAGATGAAAGTGCTTCCTCCACCCTCCAGTGCTAGGGGTGTAGCGGATTCTGCAGCATGGCAATTCACACAGGACATCCAATCAGAACCATCCCCTTTGAAGCCCTTCTCAGCTGGGAGACCATGAATGATTCATAGCTTCTCCACACAGACTAAAGAGAGGAGAGCAAAGCTAGTGTGTATTATTCAGGACTGCATCCTCAATAAGTCTCCATGTTCAGCAAATTGCTACAATGTTTCTTTCCCTTTTTTCCCCTTAGTCCTTACTTCCATACAACATCTCTTTTGTGCACAAGTTTTAACAAAGAAAAGTTATCTGTTTAAGCAAACTTGTTGATTGGGTTATCCTCCCATCCCATAATGAATGTTAGTATGGTCACAGATTTAGTGCAAAGGAAAATATCTGGCAGGGATTACCCGCTCCAAGGAAGATGACAGGGCTCAACGTCACAGCTAACTTACAGAGTGTTTTGGGTGCCAACATCACAATTTTTACGTTATTGAGGTGAAAAAATTAATTTCACAGTGTGTCCTTGTGAGGAAGCTAATTTTGCAACATTAGATGTAAACTAAACCAAATATTGTGGCCCTTGGAAAAAGTGCCCTTTGTCAGTCAGGACTGCGGGGCTGTCTAGGATGTCTGGGAAGGCCCTTTCCCCAGCATCCACGCAGAGCAACCATAGCGATAACGATTGCTAAGCATCTTCTCAGTCCCCGGATTCTGCAGACACAATAAGTGGCTATTAACCCCCAAAGAAACATCACTTCTGGAAACTTCATTATTAAGCAAGCAGGATTTTCCTTATGTCATCATTCACAGACATTTTATCTCCCAGGCTGAAATATAAACACGAGGAGAAAACCCCAGAATCTCTACCTAAAAGGATGGTTGCTCAACTTCCAGGACCTTCTGTTCCAGAAATAGCAATTTTTATTCTCTTGTTACTGGGTCCATCCATCTGATGTCAATGTGTATGTCTGTGACCATAGAGATTTTTCAGTTATACACACACACACACACACACACACACAAACACACACACACCCCAAATGTATTATATAAATATATTTATTTAGTGTATTATACAAATATATAAATCAAATTAAATAAAGAAGTAAGTAAATAAATAAATAAAGCACAAGAGTTTCTCAGCATTTAACCATAAAGAGTTATTGAAAGTACCATGACAATTTAGAAATTATAGCTAAAATCAAGCAAAGTTTGATATGAATAACAAAAGTAAGAAAAAGATGAAAAACTGCTTCTTGAGGCATCCTAATCAGATATTTTCACATGCTATTATTCTTCAAAAATATTCCCTAAAATATGGATATACATACAGGGCTTCATATACTTTAGATCACCTTGAATTATTTGTCTTTGGCCCTGGTTCCCAAGTGGGCTACCTGATTTGCTAGCTGCTAGAGCTGATTGACAGATATGACGACAAAAATGTAAATGATATGCAAATAGACATTTTAGACTGGTTCTTTGTAAGTGCAATTGCCACTATGGTACTTTATAACCATGGACCGTTCTCTACCTCTATGACTGAGGAACAATTTCTACCAATTCTGAAAGGCTCAGGCTTCATCATGCAACTTAAAAGCAAAATGCAACGTAAATAATTATGAATCATGGGAACAAGCACAACATAGAGATTTCTATATCCATAATTATATCTTCTATAGTTCGTATTTTGTCCCTATATTTTGTGTGTATTGCTTATAATACTATCTAAAAATGTGGTCATAAGGGTGGACCTATTAGCATAAACATACCACTGCATGTGGGATTTATTAATAGAATCACTTAATTTTGATTATAATCCTTCTTGATGAACTTTCTCCTTTATATTTTCTACAACTTTTTGTAGTTTGCTAGTTTCAAGAATGTTCAAAGCTACTTCCTTTGACTGCTTTACCACAACAGCTTTAAAGTTCTTGTCAGATAGTTTTAATATCACTGTCATCTTAGCATTGATATATATTCTCATTTTCTTGGATTTGAGAATTTTGTGCGTCTTCATATGCTGCATATATTGGGATTGTGTGCCAGGTGACCTGAATGTTTTATGAAGCTTTAGGTCCTGTGTTAGTATAATGGACAGTGTAGATGGATTCGTTTTACTTCACAAATATTTGTATTTTTTGAAGTATTGGAGCAAAGTACTAATGCTATGAAGATAAGCACATTAAAGCATATGAATCACGTGAGATTTGCTCAATAAATTGCTCCTGACTGTCTGTGAGATACCAGTTTCATTTTCAAGACCTCTGCAGTGCCACATAGATCCATTATGAATACAGATCTGAGTCTTGTGATATGGGGAATGGTTATGAGTTATTTCAGATCTCAAGGTCTCATTTTGATTAATACAATCAGTTCCACGTGTACAATCTCAGAGCTCAATGCATATTTCCATAAAAAATGTTTACACAATTACTTTCCCAATTTCTCTCTCTCTCTCTCTCTCTCTCTCTCTCTTTCCATGATCTCTTCTTTACTTCTTAGTTCCTGGGACTCTACATTTTAATCTTGTATCATCCTTCATGCCCTGCGGTAAGATGTCCATGAAAGAGGAAAAGAAGGGAAAGGTGAGCTTGGCACATTCTCTCCTCCACATGTTTAATAAGCTCACTGAATTTAGAGAAAGATTCTTTCTTCAGAATAATTTTCCTCTTGGCTCCTGTTTCCAGTCCCTGATACTCCTACAGGAATTTTGAAGGGGCTAGACGAATATAGAAAAGAGATAGGTGAATATAGAAAAGAAAGCAAAAACTGAATGGGAGAGTCTCACTTTAATTTGGTCGTGAATATATATATTTTTTAATCTTGAAGTCATAATTGAGGGCTTACGTGGAGCTCCTAGCTTCAGTCTCTGACTCACTTCCACAGAGGGTAAGAAACAACAGGGAGAATAAAGGATAGCTGACTCATGCTGGCTTCCAATGCTTTCAATACACCACCCTTCCCCAAACCACCTGCTACTGCTCAGTTCCAAAAGTTTTAAGAAGGTTGCTCATGCTTCCTGTCTAGGGTTTGTATCTAGATACAGCAGAAGTCATGGGATTAAGTATATTTAATCCAACTCACTGGGACCTAGAACACTATTTATTCATTTGTTCATTTCTGAGATAATTCTGCTACGTATCTCAGTCTGGATTCTAACTGTCACTGTCATGCGTCTTCCTCTCTATTGTTGAATGAAAGTGTGCAATGCCTACTAAGATTTTATGATTACTGTAAACTAGATAACATTCCTAATGTTGAGCACAAGGGGATAAACTGGATTTTCTTATCTAGAATTTGAAATTAGGAAAAGTAGTGATGAAAGCTGCATTTGGGGGCCTGGGTGCTGCCTCAGCTGAATGTACCAGACTTTGTTCATTCCCCATGGGAGGCCTTACCCTTTCTGAGGATGGATGATGGTGGGTTGGGGAGATGTGGGACAGGGGAGGAGGAAAAGAGAAGGGGGAACTGTGGTTGGTATGTAAAATGAATTTAAAAAAACAAATAAAAATAAAAAAGAAATTTCAATTTTGATGTCACCCATGAAAACGACAATAAATAAAAGAAAATTCTAGAAAATAATTGTGAAAATGGTACCTTCTGCATAAAATCAAAATGGAATAAAGACTGGTTTCTATCAATCTAGATCAGTCTTTTGTCTATTGCAACAAAACCGAGAGAAAAAATTCTCCTTGGTGGAAGTCATCTGTGGATGAAGGGATACGTTAAAGATGATCTCATTCTATTACTATATTATTGTAAATATTGCAGTTACTGGTAAAACCAATAGTCAAGTCCCTGCTCTAAGTATGGATGTCATTCAAGCACTGCTTCAATCAGTCAAGTTTTATGAGTTAGAGATTAGAGAGAGAGAGAGAGAGAGAGAGGATGCTTTGCAAAAGAGAGAGGAAAAGTGCTCACAAAACTTTCTACAAAATTGGCTATTGATTGGAGAGGAATATCTAGAGCCATAGTAATTTGCCCTTATGGAGGTCATTCCTCCAACTTCTGTATGCTCATGAGAGCAATGAAGAGTTTTGCAACTTTGGATATTTGTGTTTGGGGTAGGGATGATAATACACAATGCAATTTAGTGTTCAGCGACAAGGAAAGATGAGGGATGGCATGCGGTGGGGTTCTGAACGGAGTCTGTGAGCTTTACCTAAGAGCACGAGAACAAGAGACTTACACTGGGAGTTCTGTGTCTCTATGAACATTTGTATGTTTGTTATATGTGAAACTGCTGTTTTAAACAAAGATTTGTTGAATCACTAAGTAAAGGTAGATTTTACACTATAAATATTTTCCAAATTCTTCATAAATAAAATTCATCATATTAGAATAAAATTACTAAAGCAAGAGATGGTTCTTTGCTAAGGTTTTATCCATTAACTGATGGAAGTGTATGGGTTTAAGTTATTAATGATTTATGTTGAGAGCTGACCTTATTTTTCATGAATTTTCTACATTAGCAGGCATGAAATGAACCTTTACTATGAACAAAATTCTGTTCTACATGAGAGACAGAAAAAGTAGAGCCCAGCCTTGCCCCAAAAAGTGTTTACAAGCTAGTGATGTAAACAAGACTTAAAAAGTATGATACAAACACATTATGAACAAACCAGACATTCTGGGATAGTTCATCACTGCAGAGTGATTGCCACCTGCTGATACTTGTCATATAAATTCCACTGAAAATTTCATATAATTAATGTACTAAAAATAGACATGCCATTATAAGCAGCTTTAAGAAAATGTAAGCATTCATACTTGAGCTAAAGAACAGACAAAATTTAGGGAGGTGATAAGAACACTGGAAGTTCCAGGAACTAGGAGACAAACTCTTGGTATGGCAAAATGTTGGGAATTTAGGGAATGACTAGCAACTCACTGAAGGATCTGTAGAAAGTGTTAAGCTGAAGTAGTGTACTAAACATGAAGGGTCTTAAACTTTTAGTTGAATTACTATAGGACTACAAAATCAACATTTGAGGAAAAATCATTTGATAAATGTGGTTCATTAGAGATTTAGCAACAAAGTTGAACATGCAGCCATGTTACAATATAGATGAATAGATAACTATAGAGAAGAAATATATATTCATGGAGTACTTAGTTGTACACAGCCCATTCCAAATACTTCTGAATATATTTAATTTATCCAAGGCCACTAATGAAATGATAAGAGACTTGATGGTTGATTCAAGAATGAGGTTGAAATCAGGTGTGATAATCACTATTCCATGATGAAGGACATAGGATGTAGAAGGGCTGGGGGGAGGTTGGGTTGTGGATGAGAGGAAAGAAGTAAGCAGCATTTTGGAAATACTTGTAATGGAGAAAATCTGTAAGATTAGCAATAGGTTTGGATGACATGTCAAGAGATATATGTCTTCAGAATAGTGTCCACATCCTTTATTTGTGCTCATTACATGGAACATTTGTAATGAATGCATGAATGAATGGATGTGTTTTGGAGTTTAATGGGAAAATAGAAAAATTATGAGAATTATTGACAACTAAAATAAAAAATGTATAATAATTACTCTTGTAATTATTTAATTAAGTTGCATTAAGCATATAATTTGGGATAACATACTCAGCTAACATACATCAAGTTATATCTGTACAAAGATGAATACAAAATAGCTAATTCTATTTTAAGTGCATATTGTTTTGGTATTTAAAAAAATATTTTCATATAAATTATGTAACAACTATTCCAAAGAGTATTTAACAATTTTTCCATGTGTAGTAAAATTTTTGCTTTTTATTCTGAAGAGGGGTTGTTGTGGCAAACTTAAAGAGAGAATGCTTTTATAATTTATGGGAGAAGAAATAAGAATAATATAGCACTTCTCTCTTTTGAAATGAATGAGGCTTTATTTCTGTTCCTGATGCAAACTGAGAAAAAAATGCCAAAGACTGCATCTGCATCTGTATATAACATCTCTTCCTTCACTACAAGAATATTTTAGAGCATATGTACATAGGCTTGTAGGGAACTGCTCATTCATTTCCTGGACACTCAGATGTGAATAATCACACAAAACTATGTTAATTGCAACATTGTTTGGCCATTAGCTTATGCATATTTTTAGCTAACTCTTAAATCTTAATTCAACCCATTTTTGTCAACCTGTGTATTGTCATAAGACTGTGGTCTACCAGCAAAGTTCTGGCTTTTTGATGGTGTCTTTGTCCTTCGGCAGCTACATGGCATCTCCTTGACTCTGCCTACTTACTCTCTATATCTCTGTTCAGATTTCCCACCTGGTTTTACTCTGCAAAGCCATTAGTCAAAACAGCTTTATTCATTAACCAATAAAAGCAACACATATACAGAGGAACTTCCCTCATCATTTCCTCCTTTCTGTCTAACTGAAAGGAAGGTTTTTAACTTTAACATAGCAAAATTACTTACAACAAGTTATCAAGCAAGAATTAGAGTTACAGTATTTAGTCCATTTACATTTGGCAAATTAAGGAAAATACTCTATCAATCTATCCTATCATTGTGAATCTAAAGTTTTATATCTAATTTATCTTTGATAATTATAACTGTCTTTCTTCAACTCTATCAAATACTCCAGGAGGATATAATACAACCTAAGTAAACAAGAAGTGCATTGTAAGCAACTTTCAAAACTTTAGAATTGACAGAGACATTTCACTGCCTGGACAGTCACCCAAAGTTCTTCTCTAACATTGGGGCATTTATCTTAAGCCTACAGACACATACTATCTGGCAGACTTTTTCATAAAGCCAGAAATTTGAAAAGCTGTTTCACCTATATTGTCAGTTTGTCAGTCACTTTCTTCTGTATCCTGCAGAATGTCTGGTAGACTCTTTCATGAAGCAGGAACCCTTGAGGACTGTTTCACTTTTTGGCAAGTATAGCAGTCATTTTTCTGTGAGTTCTGTTTGTCCAGTTCATACAACATATCATCATGCAGTCCAGGAAAGAACAATTTCTTGCCCAAATGGCTAGCCTTGTCACGTTGAAGGAAATTCTATAACAAGTTTCTTTAATGCCCATCAAACTCTCTGAATTAATTGGTGCTGCCAGAAGCAGATATGTCTTACTGGTGAGAAACATCTAAGTTCTTAAAACATTTTAAATGCCATATTCTGTAGGTTTTTAAAAGATTTAGAGAATACCTATCCATCTGAAATATATCTCTGTACATCTAGAAAAAACTAACTAACATGACTACATTGTAATGACTATCTGTTCATCTGTATTTCTTATACATTGCATTTTTAAATGAGCTGCACAAACACAGTACCTTAGATAAGTACAGAAATGCATGTACACAGTGTAACAAAATTGACCTTAAATTTGTTTCAATAAACCAAGATCTATACCAACGCAAAGTGTCCACCTCTATATCATATCTCCCTTTAAATGAAAACAAACATTTATGAAGCATCACTTTGGGAATTTGGGGGATGATTTCTCCAAACTGCTTCCTGCTTTTTATTGGGCAAAGTGTTTTTTGGGTTCAAGAGAGCTTTCTATTGGGCAAAGTGTTTTTTGGGTTCAAGAGAGCTTTCAGGGGGTCTTGTTCCATAAAACCTCATTAGTCTCAAAGGAATCTACAGGTTTCAATCCTCTGTGGAAACAAATACAGAATCTCTTTTCCAAAGCAGCATATCCTTAGACCCAAATTGTGAAGTAAAGATACCTTTATGTTGGGTTAACTTAGCAACTCCCAGAATAAAATGTCTATCTGCAGTAAAAAAAAAAATCAAAGGAAACACAATAATATACACAATCCAGACTCTCTGTTTATATCCTATATTTATGTGGCTTATTTTTCTTTACTTCTTTACTCTTTTATATTACTTTTGCTGCATCTTTAAATACTTTACTTTGTTTTGAAACTGTCTATACTCTTTTTCTTCTCTTTACCAAGCCTATATACATTTATCCAACATTGTAACCAATTCAAAGAACTTTAAAAAAACTGAATCTGTCTTTATTGCATATCTGTAATCATTTCTGACCAGGAGCATTTTTTAAATGCTAAGCAGGCATAACTAGGACCAACCCTGTGGCCCTGCCTGCTTATTCTGCCCAGTCCAACATGGTGGACTCATGTTCACTTCCTTTGTGAGCCATGCTCACTGCCCCAGCCCCAGGGACACAGCAGGTCTATGTTGCCATTAAGAAAATAGTAGTACACTGCTTACAAACCCTATTTACATGCAGAACATCCAGAAAATGCCAGAACTGCTAGCTCTTAAAGAAGGCATGCAATCTTTGCTGCTAGTGCTGAGTCAGAAAACTTTCTCTCAAACGAGTCGCACCTCTGTTTGCCGCCAGCAAATGAAGCAATTCTGAAAATAATGCGGCTACCAAGAAGCTGTATTTAACTCTGCTATTTTGTGTCTAGAATTCCTTCCCAAGCTCTCTTAGTTTTTATGTGGATGTAGTTGACCCATGCTATTTATAACTGGAGACAGCTCGTTCGTTTCACAACTGCTCAGAATGGTAGGGTTCTGTTCTGGTGTCTTTCTCCTTTGACAGTTACATGGCATCTCCTTTACTCCACCTATTCTCTCTATATATCTCTGTTCAGATTTCCCACCCGGTTTTACTCTGCTATGTCATTAGCCAAAACAACTTTATTCATTTACCAATAAAAGCAACGTAATTACAGAAGGACTTCCCACATTATAGGCTGAAATAAAGCAAGAAATGGTACCCAGTAAACTATCCAGGTGCTACAAAGGAATACTCCATTGAAACACCAGACTTTTTATTATAACCCAAGCCACATGATGTAATAAATCCAAAATATATGCTCAAATCATAGACTTAATCCAAAATCTCCTAGATTCCATGTGCTTAAATATTTTTATGGATTTGAAACACATAATGTTAATGTTTTGACATATTCTAAAATTAAAGAAACTACAAATTTTATATTATAACTCAATCAAGAAATAGATGCAATAAACAACATTGTGATAATGTTATTTTACTTTTTGTAAATTTGCACAGATATTTTTGTGACATAGACTAGTGTAGAAACTGACATATTGCCTTCCAACCTTTGGACAGTTTTACTTTAGATTTATTTATACACTGGCTTCTTTTATTTGGGTCTGAGGTATTTTGTCAAGACCATGAACTCTATCTAAAATGTACAGAATTAGAAAGTATGGTAATTAATCCAGAAATCTATATTATAACTTGTACCCAAGATGCATATAATGTACACTTGAGTTTGAAAATCTGTATATGAGAACATTTAGAGGGGAAAGTAATGACTTTGCCCCTTGTTTTAGTTGGTAAGGAAATACTTTACTGCCATAATTTTTATTTCATTATATGTCACATATTTAGAATTATCAGTGTTTAATTTTAAATTTTTAAGTTATTTTTAATCATTGATACTTGAGTCATGTTTTCATGAAAAAAGGTCAAGTAATTGAGCATTATAATTGACATTTGAAATAAAATAAAACATTAAATATGAATATAATGCATAAACTCAAATGCATTTTTTGCACCAAAGTTTCAAAATGGGAAGAAAATGTCTTGATGAGGCAAAGAACGGAAACCAAAGATGGGCTGGCTTCCGCAGGGAAGCTATTATTTAGGGTTCCCAACAATCGCCCTCTCAAGGCGATGATTTTGATCGATCCAAGCTAATCATCAGGGTCCTGACCTTGGCTGAATTATTATATTTTACTTTTTAAAGTGAGAGCCATGCCACATTCATATTTCCAGGGGCTTTCCCCCCAGTATATCAGCTGAAATGCAAATAACAATAAATCCTCACCAGAAGATATACAGGAGTAAGATTCTGCATACATCTGGAAAGTCTGTAGTAACTTCATGAATTTTACTTTTGTCTGAACATTGGCTGGTAAACCAAAAATTTAAGGTTTAAAATCAAAATCCTGATAATAAAGGATGGCCCTGAATTTTACTTTATATATCCACATTCAAATTCCAAAAAGAATTTTCAGCCTCATTTTCACTTGGTGCTGTCCCTTTTTATAACAAATGCTAGAAGGTAAGTACACTTTAAAACCAAGAACCACAATATGGAGACTTCTGAGTAGCCTCTGATTAATTCTGTTCACTGCTCGTTATAGATTATAATAAAACATTTGTAAGTGATATTACATATATTTGTTATTAGAATCACTGGGAAATGAGCAATTCTCTGTCATTTTATGAGGCATATTCAGAAATTGGAATTTTGCTTCTCATCATAGGCTATTTGCTGTTTTATAATGGATAGTGGCTAATTAAACTTGCGATGACCTTGTTGTTCTGGTTGCAAATACTATGGTGTCTTGAGCCGTTTTGTGAGCTGTCAGAGATGGATGGCGATGCTTCTCAATAATTAGGTGGTAAACAATGTTAACGGAGCTGTAATTCACAGTAGCACTGCAAAGGTGTTCTACAGTGACAGAGCGAACAACTCACCGCTGCCACCATCGCAAAACGATGCTAAGCTCCTGGGATGAGTAGTATTTTCACTGGTACAAGAGATATCAGAAGGTTAACATATTTCAAATCAGCCAGAGAATATATTGCTCTATCAGACATGTCCTATGAACAGAACAGACTACCTCTTAATAAGCTGTTCACTTTTACAGCCCAAATTGGCACATTTTTTTCAATGTGCCAAGACAGACAGTAAACATTTTTCTGAAACTGCTTCTGTGGTCATTGTTGACCAGAGTGTATCATGAGGACATGGAGGAGGAACTAGCCTTGTTCTGGATGTACATTCAGGAAAATTCAAAAGGAATTTGTGGATTAAGCCAAGTATTTCTTTTTGTTTTTGTTATATCTTTGTCAGTAATTTTTCCTTCAGTATCACATAATTGTATCAGGGCTGCTTCATAAACACAGCTTCTTAATTTTTCCTTATTTCTTCTAAAGACTTATTAAACTAGCGTTTAGTGCATTTTATAAATTAAGACCCTGTAGTACAAAATGCTTTAAAAAAAAAAACTTTATTTCATGTATATGGGAGTTTGGCCTGCATGTAGGTCTGTGTGGTGTGTGCACGCAATGCCAACTGAGGCCAGCAGTGGGCAATGCATTCCCTTCAACTGGAGTTTCTGATGTTTTGTTTGTTTGTTGTTTGTTTCTGTCACCATGGTTCCTGGAACTGAGGACCTGGGGCCTCTGGAAGAGCAGTCACTGCTTTTAACCATTGAACCATCTCTCTAGCTCCAAGATGTAGAATGCTTGAAAACTGTGACAAAGGAAGTTTTAAGCCACCTTATTATACTGTGATGACAAAATGATGGTGCTGAAAAAGTAATCTAAGCCTTTGGATTTCAAACTGAAAGCTCTATATACAAGTGTATAAGATGGGTTTCAAATTGTGCTGTCAAAAATGAAAGCATTTAGACATCCTATATCTGACTCTAGAATCTGATTTTCATGAAGTCTTTAAATGCATAGCTATTCAAACCCTGAACTACAAACAGAGGGAATTGGGGGGTTCACGAGTGTCTTCAGTTCCACCGGAGGTAAAAATAAAGACAATGCCGTTTTGCTGATCTGACCACATGTGGAAGTTGGAAGGAGAATTTGGACCCTTGTGTGTTGGGGTGGAATTCAAATGAATCAGTGGCACAGAAGGTGAACATCTGAGCACATTTCCTATAAGGCCAGGGGCATGGTAGCCACTGTACAGACTGTACACTGGCACTCAACACATTGAAACTGCTGCAGCCCCTTAGTTTGAAACTGGGGTCTGATTGTCTGAGCCCTTTCCATAGCTGCTACCATCTTTCTGTCATTACATTATAAGCTAGCTTAAAGTTCAAAGGAATTTATCCAATATTTTACAATTCATTAAATAACAAAAGAACTATGTGCTATTTTCTTTCTCACTACAGAAATACTTCTTGAACAAAAACAATGTCTGCTACCAAAATAAATTTGAAAGGTATTAAAGAAATATCTTATTGAAGGAATAATGCATTCAAAATTAGTCTTGCCCACTTAAAATTTTATTTTAGCTAGCAATAAATCCATGTGTATATGCATACATATGCAAATGTTTGAATTGATCACATTCTGCTACTTTGCCCTAAGATAAAGCTCTCAAAACCCATCGCCTTCACTGAACTTCCCCACACCACCCCCTATATTAGCTGTCTTTTCATTCATTACTTCTCTTCCTCCTTCTCAGTCACCTCTTTGCTGCCTCATTTGGGGAGTTAGATACCTTCTCTATTTTAGTCGCCAGCATAGCACACAGTGTCTAGTTCTTACTTCATATTCAACTAATATTGGTCATCTAAGATTTGCTATTACCCAGATGATGAAATGGGTAATAGCATGTCTGTTTCTTTAAACAGACTCCTGGATCAAAAAGTTGAATTTCTGGATACTAATGTACCTTTTCAGAAGGCAACAAAAGAAGGCTCCCTTGCATTATCGCTTCCTAATTGGAACTGGTACCCAAGGAACTTCTATTGAGACTTTGAAGTATACATCTATTCATAGAAAAGAGAAATAAGTTATTAGGGAGGGGGGAATCTTGATAGAGTAAAACTGAAAATTAAAATAGGCATTTTACAAATATATATTCTGGTAGCTTAGATGTAAATGTCAATGTTTCATACCTTGCTTGGGTTTAGCTGTTGATTTGGATTTCTAAAATTATAGGGTAGATTATTTCTTGGTGCTCTTTCTGATTTCAGACTTCTAATTTTCAAATGTAAGGGCAGTTTTCTCCATGCATCTGATAAAAAATCTACTTGCTATATTTAAAATTAATTGAAGGGAAAAGAGTAAGAGATTTTATGTTAAGTCCTTTAGGAAATAAGGATAAGCATCTTAAGATTAGATGCAGTTAAAGGTACTGGGACACTGGTCTTTGAACCTAAGAAAGAAGTTAAAAAGTATCAGTCAATAGAAACTATATCTTTCAAAAATTCTTCAGATCCCTGCTAAGAGCAATTTAACATATTTATGATATCTATGCCTCCCCTTTGGGGTAAATTAAAATGAAGCTTTAAAATGTTAGAGTAACTAAAAGTGAATATTCAATTTAAATCGAGGCTGCAGTTGGTCAATATTTTGAACTAGCTACAGCCATATTTTAAGGATTTCTAGAGTGAAGAAACTCACAACAACTTAATTTTGTATGGTTGAATTTGTTAATTTAGCTGAGAGATCCCTACGGATTACAGGGGACAAATTGATAAAGAAATGAAAACAAATTCCTGTGGCAGTCAACATCCAAGGCTGGCATTTTGGAATTCTGAACATGTTCTATAACATAGTAGCTAAGGCCCTGTGGTGATACCTTGTTTGTACAAATAAAGCTTGCCTGAAGAACAGAGGGTAGAGCTAACCATAGAAGTCTGGAGGTCTGTCCAGACAGACAGGAAGTGATATGGCAGAGAAAGGAAGTGATAAGACAGAAGGAAAAAGAAACTCAGTATCTTCGGCTGGGAAGTGGAGTAGGTAAGGTGACTGTGGTTTTGCTACTATGTCTCTGATCCCTCAGCATTTTCCCCATAATTTGACTCCAAGCCTTTATTACAAAGACCAATTAGAACTCATGCTACAATGCCCCACATCATCATTTACAAACAACAGTATATAACCAAGGTTAGGAAAATGGTGTTTTGTTTACGGCAAAGCAATGGATTGATGAGAAAGCATTTACCTCTCTTCCACTTCTGTCTTAAGATGACATAGAAAGGCCCCTCAGCAACCCATGGCCATATGGACATGACTGTCAACAGCATGACATAATAAAGATTTAAGATTAGTGTTTCTCTTAGCCTTGGTCAGAGAAACTTCACATCGTTAATGCAGAGACACACAACTGTTCAAAATGCTGAGAACCCACTAGAAGCCATCAGCTGTAGCTGGAACATCTTAATCAAGACCCCAACAAGGCTTGAGAAACACTGGGAAAGAGAGGGTAGAAAGAACACAAGACCCAGAGGATGGGAAGAAATGCTGGGAAATGCTGTCACATGGACATGAGCACATGGACATGTGCACATGAGCTCACAGAGGCTGTGGTTACAGGCAAGGTCATGCCCAAGGTCAATTCAGTCAAAACCTCTAGCATGGAATGGGGAGTGGTTCCAGAGGCTCCACCCCTAGTTATTGTCTGAGATGGCTGTGGGAAGGAGAGTCACTACTGAGCGTGGGCCACTGGTAGTTTTTGCATGCCCCATACTGCACAACCACAATATATGGGCAGCACCCACTCAGTGAGTTATAAAAATTAGTAAGATGACATGAAACTGAAAGGAAGAGGGTTGGGAAAGGAGGAGAGTTGGAGGAAGGGAACTGGAGTGTGGATATGATCAAGATACATTGTAAAGCTGTATGAAATGTCCAAAGAATAAATTCAAAAACAAATAAAAAGATAAAGTAGTATAGAAAATTTTTAATATTCTTTGATTCAACTGCAATAAAACTGGATCCTTCACAAACATTTTTTGTAGAATGTAGCTTTCATTAAAAAAAAAGACGAAGTCACAGTCAATAAACCATCATAAAATGAATCCACTCATCTGATGACCACTGAGGTGAGAACAGCTTGCCAGTGATAATCTGGAGATTCACTAAGGAAAATTCAGTTCCACCATTTTGACCAAATTAAAGCAAGCTTTTATTAAAATGTTAAATACTGACCAAGATGGAATTCCAAGAACCACTCTTGGAAACTTTCCCGGTGAATGGCTTCAAGGTTCACATTGTCCAGGGCTTCTTTAGACAAAACCCATAGCCGGTTGTACTTTCTCATGAGGCTTCGTTGTTGTTTTCCCAGAACTGCAACTCCCAGAATCCCAGAAAGCTACATCATCATTGGGCAGGTGGAGCTTACATGTTAAGTTCCTCCCTGAAGTTGTATCCTGAGTCAAATCCATGACTCGATAATGAGTTTACATATTTTTTGATCTTCATAACTCAGTCGAAGTGTCTTATTGTATTGTAGAACTATTAGCTAACGAATCTCACTGTTGATAAATCTGAGAATGTGAGCCCTTTTTTGTATATGAATTAGCATTATAGGTAGCCATTTTGCCCCTATGTCAAGGAGCATTTGGTTTTGATTTTTGGGGGGTTGAGAGGGGTAACAGCATTTTCAGTCTGTTATAGGGCAGGAATGATGCATTCCCTTCTGTGTTGCTTTCAGTTGAACTGGTGTATAGGCTTTTAGGGCCCAGAAAGGCTAAAGGCCTAGTCAAAGACTGGGTAATGGGCCATTTATCGGAAGCATCTGATTAGCTGATCCAGGTCAAGAGACAGGGTGAAATTACATTGGATGGACTGGACATTAGCTTTGAGAAAACCCAGAGTTCAGCAGTTAGCAATTCACAGGTGTTCCCTGGATGCCAAGTGGAAATCTGCTGAGGAAAATATAGACTAGGTATAGAAGTTAAAATTTAGAAACTTAAAGGAAAACCTTATATTTGGAACTTGTATTTATCTGAGTCCATTTGATCTGTGACAAGTGGATCCAAGTCTTAGGGCATTTTTGGTTCCCTGAAACTTGCATGAATTTTAGTTTATCAATGGATATAAAAGTTTTAGATTTATTAGCATTACTATTGTACTGAAATTCACATTGTAGGAAAAAGCAGTTAATAGGAGTCTGTAAGACAGAGGTACAGATTTACACCCTGCCATTATAGCCAAAGGCTTAAAAGCATGAGTATTTTTTCATATGTTTGGAGATTCTGATATGTTTTTAGACCAATAAGAAGCATTTTTAAGTCTATACTTAGAAGACAACCAAAGTGCATTTAAAATCTTGAGCTTGTGACTGAGTAAGTAGTGAGTGCTCTAACAGTTTACCTGAACTTTATCCATGTTAAAACTTTGAACCGTTTAGTCTCAGTGTAATGATATATCTTTATAGTTTATATTTACATATCTTAAATGGTTTTTTGAGAGTCTTAGAACTTTAACCTTTTACATCCTCAGATCTTTATATACCTTAGAGGATTTTTTTTAGATCATCAGAACTTACAATTTGTATGGGCTTTAATTGTTCACCAGAGACACAAGTAGTTACGATGGAGAACAGTCATTGTAAAGAATTTTTTTTCATTTTTTGTTTGTCTACTGTTAAGTGGAAAGTCACATCTGGAACATGTCTATCTTTTACTATGAAGCCTGGGAACAAGGCAAACCTGTTTGTCTTTTTAACAAGAGACCTAGTAGCTTTAACTACTAATGAACTAGCAAAGTGGTTGCAGCCTGGGGCGAGGAGGGAGCTGATTGTCTGCTCTTGCCTAGCTAATAAAGCTACAGTTAGCCTAGCAATGTGAGCAGAGATTTGAGAATAATTAATCAAAATAGTTCTTTGCTTAGACAGTTATCCTAGGCTTTTCTGATCTTCATGGCAATGAGGGCAGAGGTACAAGTTTTGGCAACCAGGTCCAGAAGGTGAGGCGCTTTCCTGTGGAGGAGGGATATGGGGAGACTGGTCTCACTTTGTCCAGGCAAAGCGGGCCAATCAACTCTCCATTGTCCTGCTTGTCCACAATTTTTAGGTGGAGCCTTGGCTACAGGTGAGCATTTGATCCTTATACAGTATACCACTATAGAACATAACAGTTCTGTGTTTGACTCAGTCTATCAATATATCTATGGCTTAACAATGCTATGAGAAACAAGGTTAGACATATATCTTTAAGTCAGTGTCTGTTAGATTAAATATACCTTAAGTAAGGAGAGACATTCTCTAAATCAGTGTTTCCAAGCTCTTTATCAGACTGCTTAGGTCACTGTTTTACTGCATTATAAGATAGAAATATCGCAGTCTCTAGTATTTAGCTGTGGTCCTAAGTTTTAGCATTTTATTTGTCTATTTATCAATATCACTTATTAACAAAGACAATATAATAAAATATCTTATAAATTTTAATTGTCCTATATTCTTATAAATGGAAACATTTTAAAAACCTGTCTCTTAAAATATAGCCAGTTTATCTAAACTTTCTGTGAAACTCTAAAATTTCCTTCTAAAGAAGTTTAAATTCTCTCAACTGTGTGTTTCGCAAAATCAAAATAAAATGCCTCTCTCAAATTTTAAGAGTGAAGATATAGAGCACAACAATAATTTATAGAGAGAAAACCAAGTTTTGACAGTGGAAACAATTTAGTATCTCTAAAATCAATACCAAGGGGATTACTCTGATGTTACAAAGTTTGGCTGTCAGCAAGATTTGTTCTTGTATAGGAACACATGGAGGCACACCTTTAGTATCTCATTAGACAAGCATTGGTTTAAAAATCCTATATTTTATAAACCTGGTTTTTAAGACAGTATAGGAATTGCATAAATATCTTATCCCAATTTAAATATACCTTTTGAGACCTTCTGTTTCTTTGAGTGACTTACACTACACGGTTGCCCCTAGTCAAGATGGCAGTGAAGCCAAGACATCCACCTTCTTGAGTCCTAATCGAAATGGTGACCAGCCATATGGCTGCCCTTAGCTAAGATATCAGGAATCCACGTGTTATTTTCCTGTATGAGATAGCTTTGATGAGGTTCTTCTAAGATCTTAATTCAGCCAAGCCTTGAAATAAAGACTAGCCCAGTCAATGACCAAACATTGGCCTTTGATACCCTGAATTAAACCTCTCATCGAAGTTGCTCCTGAACACCACTGAAACTGAGAGATAATAACTCCTACTGGGGGTGTTGTGTTTTGAACAATAGAAAATGAATACATCTTCTATTTTATGTTACTAACACTTGTCCATAAAACCTATCAACTTAAGAATTCTGCAATACAAGTAAAAATGGAGGAAGAGGGGATTGGAGCTAGGCACAGAGGGGAGGTGGGAGAGGGACTGGAAGGGAAGAATGGAGAAGAAACTGTGATTGTGATGTAAAATAAATTAAAATTTAAAAATAAAAATAATCCTGTAGTACCACACAGGTTCCCCAAAATTTATAAAAGGCACACACTGCAATCATGTGTGTAGGTGTCTATTATATATAGATAGATTATATTTGTATGTGCCTCTTAATGCCTCCTGCTTGTACAACTTTATTTTTTCTACCACCTAGAATATACTCAAATCTTGCTCCCTGCCTTACACTTGTTACTTTTTTATATCAAACCACTATCATCAATTATATATTTTAGTGATCTATCTTGAGGCACCACTTGAGATATGTTCTGTAAAGTATTGTTCTTATAGATAGGTACCTGGGACGTTTTGTCAACATCATCCATTCTAGTGAAATCTCCAAAGGTCGTCTAACAACCATTGAAGAATTACAGGAGGTTACTTATTTTGTAATATTTAGAACAGTTTCTGTTTACATTGGGTATTTAATAAATTTTTATTAACTAATTTTATGCAGCAACAACATCAATTATCTTAAAATTTTCCTCATGGTAAAAATCTGATAAATTTTCTTTTTGTTTCATTATACTCTAAACTTGTTCTGTCTGGAAATTGATATAAAGAATTCAACTAACGTGAGATTTATCAAGGATACACACACACACACACACACACATA
>LOEQ01002448.1:18427-35420 GCA_001685075.1 Bramus lutescens | reverse complement strand
CCTCTCCCCTCCCATCCTAGCCTCCCTTCTGCTTTCTAGTCATATCACTCTGTTTTGTTTATTTTCCCCATCCACTCGCTTAATACCTTTCCCTAATTTTATGCTCTCCTATCTAATGACTGGACCTATGTCTATATCTACACATATACTCATATATAAAAATTAAAGTCTAAGGCACATATTTAGATAAAACATGGTATTTGTTTTACTGTGTCAGCATTACTTCTGTTGACATAGTAATTTCATACATTTGCCTACAAATGTCATTTTTTTCAATTCTGTAATTTAATGAATCATAGAAGATAATTTATGAGAAATGGAAGGTAAAGTGAGAGCATTTAGTTTTTGATCTGAAAATTGAATGATTTAAATTTCTGTTAAAGTCAGTCATTCTGAAGGCTGGGAATATAGTTTAATGGAGAGTACTTGCTTAGGATGTATAAGGCACTGAGATGAACCACCTGCTGTATAATAACAATGATAGAAGAGTTACCGCTTGAAATAGCATCTTTCCCCAGGACAAAGCAAATGGCAACACATAGCATCATGATTTAGATTCACAAGCAGTTTCATTTGAAGTCAATAGGTTGGTTAATTTTGTGCTTGTCTGCACTGTAGTTATTAGTTATGCTACAAGTTTGTAAGATGTGGTGGGATTCAGTAGGGGTAACACATGAAATTAACCTTATTTTATAATTTCAAGATACTACTTACAATTTTTATTTCTTCCTTTTTTAAAACACATCGAGAAGTGTTTCATACATGTATTGTTGTAATGGACTGAGATAAAACCAAGGTGAAAACAGAGCTACCTTCCACTGAACCAGACTTCAAGGAAATTTTGCAACATTTTCAAACATTGTCACTTCTTTCCTGATTATTTTGTCTTATAAAATACAATTTTAAATAAAATAAATTTATGTCAATAGGTCTTGGGTCCATTGTTTTTATGTTTAAGTTTATTCGTGAGTAAATTTAAATTTCTTGGTTATAATTTTCAATTTAGTAAATTTTATTATAGGCACAGCCCATATCAATAAAAGCTCTAAAACTAAAAAGACCTGAACATAAAATGTGTTAGAGTCATTGAATTGTCCTAATGGCTTCTAGTTCATTAGGAGGCTTTAGTTCCAAGAAACCATTTAAGACTATCTTATAGGTTGCCAGGAAGGGAGGAGAGTTGGAAGGGATCAATAGATTTCAACCTTGGCTACACATTGGCCTCACTTGGAGACCCTGAACATCATTAAAGCCGGCTTGCTTTGGGATTTTTCCCTCTCTGTCTCTTTCTTTCCTCTTTCCTTCTCCCTCTGTCTTCCCCACTCTTTCATGTCTTTTCTTTCTTCTTCCTTCTTCCCTTCTTCCTTCCTCCTTTCCTATCCCTCCTGCTTTCTCTTTTTCTCTTTCACTCTCTCTGTCTCTCCCGCTCCATCACAGATTTCTATTTAGACATTTGGATTTTTATAAACATTCTTGCCTGATTAGATTTGTCACAGATGTATGGGTACCCAAGTGTTCTACCATATTTTTCTATGTTCTTTAGAGGGCACTTTTGGACTCTGCCTCGCCATATGATAATTTCAACCCAACTGTAACCTCATTCCGATAAAACAAACTCTTATCCATAATCTAAGCTGTCATCCTAATGTAATGCTTATAACAGTCTAACATAATATATACTTTAATTTGTTTTTAAATGTTGCTCATGAGTTTCAAGTTTTTGATTGATCATTTTCCATTATCATTCATGGATTATCTTTAATCTAAAATGCACATTATGCTGATTTAGTGGCTAAATCAAATTGTTATTAGTTCCCATCTTTCGACAAAAAAACCTTTTTAGGGTTTTTTTATGTTTTGCAAAATATGTAAAACACTTATAATGTTCATTGTTATTTCAAGTCTGAGAAGTCAATCTAAAAATAAGTTTCTGGAAAACCGTGCTAAGTATAAACTAAATAACTGGTTGGTGTCATTCCCCACCTAATACTTGATCATTAAGGACTTCAGATACACTTTTTCATGCCGTGACTAGATCCCTAAAATCTTGAGTGACAGCTTCAGATTTATGGTACAATCATGGCATTTATCTTTAGCTTTTATGTGTTCATTTCTCCAGCCATTTTGTGCTATTTGCCTTTTTAACCATAAACCCCTCATTTTGAAGCTAGTCACTAGGTTGTTGTTAGATGTCAAGATGGGGAGCAGAGTAGTTGTGGAGTGTTCTGCAGCAGGGTCACCCGGAGGAATGGCATTGATAGTTGCTTGTACATCCTTAATCCTCAATTTGCATTGGCTAGATGGTAGCTGGCTTTAATTTCCACTCATTACATAATGATCAATGTATAATAAAATATATAAATAATAAAATATATAAACAATACATAGCAAATCCTATTTCAAAAATCAGAACAAAATCAAATGTTAAAAATGATCATGTATCTTTACTGAGAAGATAGTTGGTTCATTAAAATACTTACTAAATTGTTTTAAAGGTTCATTGAAATACTTACTAAATTGTTTTAAAAATAATCTCATGTTTTTAAGTTTAGTACAGACCAGGCATATACATCTGTATAGTGGTGTATATGATAGGGGTGTTTTCTGATTAGGTGAGGGTTGCCATGTGCTATTGAAGTTGCTTCCCACCTGCAATTAGAAAGAAAATTAAGTTAAATTCATCTTTGTTTCTCCAAGTTTTACTTTTGGTATTAGAGACTGAATCTCAACAACTTCTTGTCATATTTCAATTTCCCGCTCGCTACAGAAAGACATCCTTTTACTTGAAGATTAGCAATAAAATGGGAAATTGCCCACTAAGAAACTTAAAATATTTTTAAAGAATTAAGTTTGTAATGGAAATAAAGGAAAATTTCCTGAATTTGAAGCCAGTTAACTCATTTAAAGTATTATTGCATAATAGACTGAAGAATGATATGCTCCTGATATACATCTCTTTGTAAATATATTTATATTACATATAATCAATGCATATCTTACAGATATCAATTTCTAAGCAATTAGTGAGGGAAATAGATTCTGATTTTTTATTCAAGCATATATCCTGAGTCTAGTACACTGTTTTTTCACTCATTTCTTCTTGACTACTGTTTTATTTTTATTATAAAATCTTTTATCTTTCATAAAACAAAATAAACTCCTTCACCGTTGTTTTGCTAATTTAACTTACTGATTGTAAAACTAAAAGCTAATTTTTCATTTAGTAAATAAGCATGAACTGATCACTGTTAGCAAATGTAACCTATAAATTCTACTGTGTACAATGATATTAGTTACACAGAAAACTTTTCACAGCTAAGTATTTTGATATTAATATGAAAACACTCATTAACGTACAATTCTCTGACGAGATTATTAGGCATGCAGAAATAAGACATACTTGAAGCTTTAAGACTCACTATAGAAGTAACATACATTCACTAAAGATTTTATCAATTTTGTGTTATTCTAGATTCCCTTTTTAGACTACATTATTCTTCAGTATTTCATGTGAGTTTTCCTTATTCCTTTCTGCACCCCATTTTGCACAATGGTTCAAACATTAGAAAACCGCTGCCAAGTTTATTTTACTTTTTAATAGCTTCTGCTTACAAATCCACTTTGGGAGTGCCCCCTGATTTTGTGGTGGCTTATGTTTTGATATCACCAACTGGGTCCCCCCCTTTTTATTTTTTAAGTAGGAAAAGAATGTGTTATGTTCCTCATGGTTGCTTTTCCTTATAGAATTCCCTTGGCTCAGCCCTGACAGATCTTGATATCCAAGAGGGAGTCAGCTCTCAGGATTAAAGGCAAGAACCTCAATTAGACACTCTCTGATTTTTTCAGATGTTTTTCCTAATCTTTCAATATGAGATTATAGGCAGCTAGAACCTATGTTGCTGTTATAAAATTAGGGAAATGCTTTGTTCTAATTTATAAGCATGTGGCTGTTTAAAAATGCCTATTTTTCTTAATTTTAATTAATTCTGGTCTAGATGGGGATAATGAAGTTTGGTGAGCTCTTTGCGATTCAGAGTACAAAATAGGCTGATGAGGCCTGGAAAGCGCACACTCTCCTCCGTATCGGCTGGAAACTCCCTCAGAGACTGATTAGCCCACGCTTGTCACAAATAGGGGAGATAATTATGGGGCTTAACAGTCTATGTGGTGGATCTTTTGAGAGGCAATGGGTAGATCTAAGACTGTCTTTAGATCAACCCTAATTCTTGTTATCGCACATATTTTGTGAGGGATTTTTTTTTCTTTTGCACATCCCCAGAGACTAAACATTGTCTCTTCCCAGAGGATGGTATCACATTTCTTTTCTAGAAGATAAAATTGTCCAAATGAGATTACCCTTAATCAGTCTAATCCTCCGAGCCATTCCATAAATGTTATTTCGCCCGCGTCAGCCCTGTATCACAAGGTTCTGAATGAAAAATCTTTTGCCGTAGAAATGGTGTTTATAAGCAATGTGGCTGATTTCTTGCAGTATTACAATGAAGATTTCTTTCTATGAAGCTTCAGATCCCAAAAGCTCTTTTGTGGTCCTTATTAATATCAGATGACTTAACTCCAAATTTCCCTTATTCCTAAATTACTCTCCTGCAAAGGACTTTCATAGTGACAAAACCACAATGAATTTATATTCCAAAATAAATAATAATCCCTAAATGAGAATAGTGGATAAGATGATCCTAATGGCATTTTAAAAATTAAATTTAATTAATTAATTTACTTTTCTAAATAATCTTTACATACATGTGAACATGTTTCTGTCACAACTCTCATGAATAATAGGAGGGCAACTTGAGGAGATCTTCCATACTCTTCTTCCACTGGGGATAAAACTCAGGTCATCCGGCAGGGCAGCAGACATATTTACCCATGGTACGATCTCACCAGGCCCCTGCTGATATTTTAAATCACATCAAAATTTGCTACTGTTTGACTCTGGTGCTCTTTTAAGCCCTCTAAAAGCTCTTTTCAAGTTCCTTACTCTTGATGTTAAGAATTCAATTGATTTGTGACCTTGCCAAGTCCCTTAACTTGTGGGGAGGTGTTCTTTTTAATAAAGTTGAATTTCTCTCTATAACACTGATTGTACAACGCTGTATTTAAAGAACAGTTGTTGAAAGTTGACGACATTTCATTTGCTAAGGGTTGTTTCGTGGCTCTGACAGTGTACACTGAGGAACTTCAGATGGGTCTCTTCAATACCAAGTTCAGGACATGGCTTTGTTTTTGTTGTTGTTGTTTGTTTTGTTTTGTTTTGTTTTTGAGACAGGGTTTCTCTGTAGCTTTGGAACCTGTCCTAGAACTAGCTCTTGTAGACCAGGCTGGCCTTGAACTCACAGAGATTCGCCTATCTCTGCCTCCCGAGTGCTGGGATTAAAGGCGTACGCCACCACCCCCTAAAATAGTTTAATTATCACTAAGCTAAAATAGTTTAATTATGATTCTTTCACACTATTTCTAACATAAATTTAAAAAATGAGAAAAGACATATAATTCTTTTTCTCTTATGACTTCTCTGGGAGGAATTATCTGTCTATCTACCTACCTACTTGCTTGTCTTTCTGATTGACTGTCTACCTGTCTGTCTGTTTATCTGTCAACATCAAATGGAAAGCTTCCTTTGGGTGGATCATATCTTGTTAAAACTAGAAGAATAAAACTGAATGTGACAAGAATTGGCAATTGCAAGTGAGCTCTAAATGTAAGGAAGCCACCTCATCAGAGAACCTGAGCACTAAGACCATAGATCACACTAGATCTTTGCACACAGACAACTCTTCACATTTTCTTTCTTTCAGAGTTGTACTGTTGTCCTCATTTGGATTTAGAGGGGCAAGGGATAGCTTCTAGTTCCCGCCCACTTCAGTGTGCATATCTGGAGCCAACCGGCATTGTCTTCCAGCAGGCAATGGAGGCACAATTAATCAGACTCAATGAGTCACAGTTCATTGATTTTTGGATCTAAGCTGCAATAGTGCTGACACTGTGAGCCACCCTGGTAGAGAAGACCTGGGCTAGTAATCCTCTTAAGCAACAGTCAAGAAGTTGAGATAAAAGCTTGCCAATTCAACTTGTTCAAATAACAGATTTTACAAATTAGGAGGGTTCAGTCTCATGCTGAAAAAAATCCAACCTTGGTGGTTATTATGTGTAATGTTACAATAACATAGATGGATGGAAATTTGTTAATCACAGATGAAGTGTCAGATATGAGCCAAGTGATTTCCTTTTTTATGTTATAAGGAAATGACTCTTTAAAGAATAATCAGCTTTAGAAAAGAGAAGTTAGTTATTGGGACCCCAAAAATTAATAATAGGATATTACAAACAAAATTTCTATAATGCTTGATATAGAAAAAATAACATGAAAGATAAAATCTAAGTTCAAGAAAACTCTACCTTTACATATTGTTCAACTTTAGGTTACTAATAGTAAATTTTTGTCCACCAATAAGTGAATCATAAGAACCAAAACACTGTCAGCCTTCACAGGAGAAATACTTATGCTATGCCAAATAAACAACATATAATTAAAATAAACTAAAATGTCCAGATCAGCATCTTACCAAACAATTTTAATCAGTTTATTGAATTACCTTAATTTCGGAAAAAAATGGAAATTTCTCTTTCACCAAACACAGATACAGTATAGCCTTTAAGATGAGTTTTGACATAATTTTACATCAACATAATTTGTTGATTAGTACCTTAAAATATCACTTCAAATATGTATGAAGGAAAATCCCCTAGCATTGAATCTTTGTTAACATTTTAATTTCCTATTTATTTTTCAGTAAAAAATAAAGTGAAGTTTTATTTTTTTAATTAAAGAATTATCATTTTTGAGTTTTCATAGTTATTTGATTGCCTGCAGGTTCCCTGCATTTACCAAGCTTATTCATTGTGAATATCTTTCTTCTCTGTACATGCCTCTTTTATCTTCTCTTTCATCTTCATTTTTCCCTCATTTCTTTTTTATGTGCATGGTATTCATAATAACACATAAATGCAAGTTTCTTAATAATTGCTTTTTTGCTAAATGAGTGGATAGATACATTTTAGGAAAGAAGGTCACATAGAGAATTATATAGCTCCTATTACACATTAATAATGATAAGACTTGGCATACGTGAGGCTCTAGATTCTCAGTGTCTGTAGATTTAACTAGCAAGCTATCGTCTAAGGGAACCCTCTTATCCTATGCTCCTGGTGACCTGAGTCAGTCTGTTTTGTTTAAATATTTCTGGCAGCCTATGTATAGTAAGAAGACCGTGGAGACTAAACAAGCAGATGTGTGGCACAGTATACAGAACTCACCCAGTCTGAATTGTGTCCATTACAAAATTTCACTGAAGGTCTGTAGCTAATTGGTCCATGCCTGATGCCTAGAGGGCAAGGGCAGTTTTAGGACAGTCAATGTTTATCCAATTTTATTTCTCTAGCATTTATTGAAGAGTGTTCATCTTATACTAAGACAAGCAGATATGAGGGTTTTATGTATAATAATGAGACAAGTAGATGACAAAAAGATACTTAATATATTGAACAAATATCCTTAAATGAGCCATTAGGAGTATTACAAAATGAAAAGGAAGTGTGTGTGTGTGTGTGTGTGTGTGTGTGTGTGTGTGTAACTGGATTTTAGTTAAGCACTGGTCTACCTAGAGAACTAAGATATGAGGCTGCCCCCATTACATTCTAATTTTATACTGTTGATAATTTGTTACTTTATTTGACTATAAACCTCTCCTGTGTTTTAATTTTTATTTGACCTTTCAGAATTTCAACAAATAGAATGCAGTTTGGTCATATTTAACCTCCTCCTGCCCCCATTATCTCCTTTTAATGCCATCTAGAGCTCTTATTCTTCCCTACACAATACCAGCACCTGACCACACACCACCCCATTACACACACATATACACATACACTTCCATGGGACTTCAAAAATAACTCACTGAGTATCATTAAAGTGGCTCTCACACACACGCATGGGTACAGTGCTATTCACTGAACCATGGGCAACTTATCAGTGACAACAACCCTGAAGAAAAATGACTTCCTTCCCTATCAGTCATCAATTGATGGTAGATCCTTAGCTAGTGGTTGAGTTTCACATGACTCTCCTGCATCCATTGTGGGACGCTGATAGACTTCATCTTATTCAGCAAACACCAGCTCCTGTGAATTTATAAACAGAATGATCATGTGTTATGTTCCATACTGACATATTCCATGAACCCAGGGGACAAGCTGTGGTACAGATGTCATATTTAAAGTTGAATTATTATTCACCAGCTCTCAACACTTTGGCAAGTTATGAGTCTCTGAATCAACTGCTGCTGAACAGACCTATTTGAATAATGAAAATACTTCTAAGGACAGTTAGTTTCTATAATGAAGGTGACTCTTCTTTATCAGAATCATTGTCTCAATCATGGAGACTTTGGAAGTTGGAATAAAGAGGGAAATGTGTGCTAATAAAAGAAAAATATGTAAGATTAATAAAGAAAACAAGGGTGTGACCGCAATAGTTCCCAGACGATAGGCTCTTCATGACAGTGTAAGAAGAGTTCCCTGGTAAGAGCACAAAGCTTCTCTGTCCAGGCTGTGGCTTTCCCAGAGTTGGAATGACCTTGCTCTGGAGCGCTGAAGTCTATGAGACATGGAAAGAAGGTTGACATATTTTTGGTTCCTGTCATTACTTAAGCAACAGATGTGGGCATCACATTTTATTCTGTATTAAGAAAAAGGTGACACATTCTTTGCTTTTGTTAATCGCAAATAGAGGATTGAATTTGCTGAGCACAGTGCTTTTCCCACCTTTGAAGATAATTTCAAAAAAGAGTAATCAAATATTCCCAGAGAAGACATTTCAGGCAAAAGCCATCAATATGTTGATCAAATCAATGCAAGTAAGAATAGTACACCTTGTTATAGCTCTTAGGAAAATATATATTTATGAAATTTAATGATAATGTCACAATTAGACCACACCAGAATCCAATAAATGTAACTCATTTAGAGTAACAAACACCCAAGTCAAAGATCTCACGGCTAGAATCATAAAAATGATAAACAAAACGTGTGGTAAACACTAGCTCAAATCTTTTGAAAAGGAAGGAAAAAATGTTTAAATTCATCAAAATAATCTTAAATTTCTGAAGCAATAAAATAGATTCAGAGTGTTACTATTTGGGGAAAATGAAGAACAGCCCTGTTTCCTTCTGTGGTACTGCCACTCTAAGTCAATCAAGGAAAGTCACATTGCTCCAGCTGTCAACCTCCTTGTTGTGTCTTGTCTGAATTTATCAATACAATGAGAGGTGAGGGCACTTACTGAACACATAAACCATGCCAATACTTTACATTATTATGAGAGCCTTGCAGGAAAGATAATCATTAATATTTTACAAATTTATAAATATAAGGGGTAAGGTTGAATACAGAGTGTTAGATGCTAAAGCTACATAGATAGATGTACTCAACTACTTAGCATTTTCTTACTTAAAATGAAAATGCCTTACTTTAGATTAAATATGAATATTGTGCAATCAGGGTCTAGTACTAGCAAGTAGGTTGTCCCTCTTTCAAATCACTTATTTGAAAGCTGGGTGACAAAGGGCAACCCATCCATGCAGTCCCCACATATCCTGCAAGTTCTTAGTGTCTATTGTGAACTGGTGGCTGTATAAGGCATACAGAAATAAAGAGACAAAAATTCTTGACCTTTATGTAGCTGCATTCTAGTGAGAAAGACAGAAAGCTGCAGTGATTAGGAGAGTGGCAGGCATGCTTCCTTTTCACTACAGAAAGCAGTGTGTGTGTGTGTGTGTGTGCGTGTGTGTGTGTGTGTGTCTGTATGTCTGTGTGTGTTCCAGATGGTGAAATGAAGCAAGTAACAGCTGAAGAGTGGTCAGACCAAGGACAATGACTTTAATATAACAATCTAAACTGAGAGATCTGCTTATGAAGATAGCTTGTTGAAGACTGTCCTTAAAAGAGAGAAAAAAGCATGATACAAGATTACTGAGGTGAGAATAGCATAATATATTCATGACACAGTAGGAAATTAATGAAATTAAACACATACGTGTAAGAGAGTGAAACAGGAAATTAGCTATGTCACGTGGGGCCTTATTGGTCACAGAATAGTATTTCCCTCTACTATGACTGAAAGACAAAAAATACCAGAATGTATTGAAGACATAAGCATCTTGTGGAGTCATTTTGATGAGATCTCTGTCTGGAAACACTGTGTGTCCAGTGGAGGAGAGGAAAGCAGGGAGACCCAGGAAGGCATTGATGCAATATTCCTGGCATGATACAAAACAAGCTTAAACTGCAGTGGAGGCAGAGAATGCCAAGTGTGGCACACGAATTCTTCAAATACAGTCAAGTTAAACTTCACAGACATAACTGTGTACATAACTGGACTGGGCACATAAGTATCAGTAGTTTCAATCATGGTGCAAGTCTAAGATTAAGCCTCATTAAGTAGAAAGACGTTTCATTGGTTGATCTGGTCACAGATACCTGAGATTTTATTGCAAGGTGCCTATGATCAAATGCTGGATACACAAGAGTCAATGATGAATAAGAGGAGAGATATGTTTTGCTTCCAAAAAATTATATTTTATCAATAGCAAAAGAGCCAGCGTTCATCAGCATGATTTTCTTGCTTAAAGGAGAGTCTGTTATTTCTCCTCATTACTTAATTACTGATACCCTTTTAAATTCCCCAAGTAGGGTTAGAGACTAGATACTTCTATGATTTAATTATAGAAAGTCTGAACTCTTCTTATACTGTGGGCCACAAGACCATGTAACTAAATGCAGAGATAGTGAAAATTTGACAGTAGTGAAATCCACGATACTTGCAGCAATAGTCGTCCTTACTGCATTATGAGACATCACTGCAGACTTGCCTCTGAGCACACAGCATGTGGACTCTGCCCTGATCACAGTCATACAGTGTCACTGAGCACGCCTGAGACCCTTCAGGTCAGAGCTGGGTGACCTTATGTGATGAACTGCAGGGTTTTAGCTGAGGTCCACAGTATTCTGTCTTATAACAGTCTAGCAATATAACTACAGGAAATAAAACTGCTCATTTGTCTGCCATCATTCCTTGGCATAGTCTAACTATCTAAGTATCAAGCTAGACAAATTTTTCATTGGTTTGTTTTATAATTTTTGAATTTACAAATCGTGCCTGAGTGGTTGACTTGAATGCCATGAAATCATTCAGTGAATTTGAGTTTAGGAGAAGGACACAATCTCCAACAATTTTCAAATGATCCCAAACACATTTCTATCATTTTGTATTATATACTTATAGGAAGCATCATTCTCAGCACTGATAAATAAAATAAAAGTATCAATCAATTCTGAAATATAAAAGGTTGAAAATGCTGTGTGTTCTGCATTGTCAACTATGAAGAAAACATTTCAAGCTTTTTGTTTGGTTTTGTTTTTTTAGTTTTTCGAGACAGGGTTTCTCTGTAGCTTTGAGCCTATCCTGGAACTAGCTCTTGTAGACCAGGCTGGCCTTGAATTCACAGAGATCCCTCTGCCTCTGCCTTCTGAGTGCTGGGATTAAAGGCATGTGCTACTATCACCTGGTGAGATTTAAATCTTTTTTGTAAATAAATAAATACATCCATATCATTATTATGAAAATTTGGTTCTAGTTTTAATAAATGGTAAAATGATGTGTGTTGCAGCATTTTAAAATATAGTTCTTCATGATTTGTTATCAATAAGTGGGATTAATTTTCCCTTTTTATTTACCTATTTTACATGTCTGTATTCTCAGGGTCACCTTAAAAATTTCTCTTGAGAATGATGTCACAAGCAGTAAAAGGTTTAAGGAGCCCTGGTCTGGGGACAAAACAGTCGGAGAACTGAAGACAGACATTTATATCACAAAAATGTATTCATCCACAATCCTTTTATTTAGGCTCATTTAAGTCAATGATTATGAAACACACAGCAAAGGACCAACCATGTGTTAAGTGGGATCAGCAGAAGAGGTGAACGGGAGACTAATAATGTGGCCAGCCTGAAAGTCTATACTAAGAGTCTAATGCGGGGTCCCTTTTTCAGCTATGTTCTGCAAGAATTGCTGAGCACCTACCAAGGAACTTCAGATGTGGCAAGGGGTCCCCATCCCAGCTTCCACCAAACGCTATGGCAACACTTCATTCACCCCTTTTCCAAGTGGAACCCACTCATTCCACAGCTCCCTGAAGCTTTGGTCAAGATAGAGATGTCTATTTCTCCGTTGTAGGATTGGATTCAGCACTAGCGTATTTCCCCTACGGTTCACAAAGGCCAGCTGGAAAACAAGACTAAAGATCAGACATGCTCCTGACTTAAAAACTGCAAAGGAAAGCTGTGTTTAAAGGTGCTATTTTGTTTTGATTCCTCTCTTTTTGAGATTTTATTTATTTTTGTGTGTAGGGGTATTCTGCCTGCATGTATGTCTGCCCATCTCTCCGTGCAATGCCTGAGAACAGAAGGGGGTATTAGATCACTGGGAACTGGAGTTACTGTTGATTGTGAGTTGCATGTGGGTTCTGGGAAGTGAACCTGGGTTTTCAGGAAAAGAAGTCAATGCTCTTAGCCACTAAGCTATTCTCAGAGAGAGAGAGAGAGAGAGAGAGAGAGAGAGAGAGAGAGAGACCATATATATACACATATATATGAGGAAAGATGAATAGCAAGTATATCCATTTAATTGATGCAACATCTTTTCAATAAACTTCCTTTTTCCATCCTGAATAATTTGAATAACTGTCTTTTGCTTAAAACCAAAAGACACTTGATTAAAGAAAATGATTCGAAAAAGGAAAGCATCTTCTCATCAGAATATCAGGGCTTCAAGAGAGGTGATATTTGGTGAGTTGGTGTTGCCTTCCAAAAATCTCTTAATGCTGGCTCCCACTAGCCAGATGTAGTGCCAGACCTTGTGATCCTCGGACTAAGGAGATTGAGGCAGGAGATACAAAGCTCAAAGCATGGCTTTCTAGCAGGTCCAAGAAATGACAGGAAATCTACACCAGTGAAAACTCAATAATACGTATGCTTAAGCAAGGCCTGAGCATGAATTGCACCAACAGACATGCTAACATGTAAAGAGGAATTCTCGTTGTTCGATTTGGACAGCATGCTGTCAGCCTTCGAGGCAAGGGAAGTTGTTTGCCAAATGACTAGCTTTCACCACAAACAAGGCAAACTCCATGTGGACGTTCTTTGATGCCCATCATACTTTTATGAAGTAGATTGGTGTTGTTGCCAGGAACAGACATGTCTCACGGTCAGGAAAAGCCCTATGTTATTAAAACATTAAAATGGCATATTCTGTAGGTCTCCAAAGTGTTTGAACACCTTCAATCCATATAAAATGTGTCTCTGATTGACCTTGAAAACATACCTAACATGACTGTAAGTTGGATTGATATAGATGACTAACTACTAACCTGTATTTATTTTTTACTCTAAATAGCTTTCAAGGACTAAAACTTTACATTTTTAAATGAGCTACATGGGTACAGTACCTTAAACAGTAAATCAATATAACAAAAATAACCTTAAATTTGTATCAATATACAAAAATTCATACCAAGGTAAAATATTTGAGCCTAGCAGTTGCTTTTTTAGCTTGAAATTAAATACAATAATCTACCCTTTTATGATATAATTTCTGTATTCCCCTTTTCTTTTTATAATGAGATCCCTTAATCTAATTTTTTTTGCTTAGTTTCCTCCCTGACCAATAGCAACCTGTGACCAAACCCCCTAAATAATGACAGACATCCATCAAATGACCAAAAAAACCCCATCCTGCCTTTTGGGAATGTGGGTGTTGTGTTCTTAAAGTTACTTCCTGTTGTCTGGAGGTGACAACATCTTTAGGGGACCCTGAAAAAACTGAAATAAAGATCCAGTTCTGGAAAAGCTAGTCTCTGTGTGATGGGAAGGTACAAGGCTTACATGAAGTCCTGACTGGAGTAGTCGATGAGACTGGACCATCTTAGCAAACTGCTTTGAAGTTGTCTTGAGCAGTTTGTAGTCCAAAGCTGATCTTTGGGTGGTATTTTTCAATGTATTGGCCTTACCACAATCCAGATTCATTCTTAGTATCTTAGTCACTGTACTATTGCTGAGAAGAGACATCATGGCCAAGATAATTATTATCAGAGAAAACATTTAACTGGGAGCTTGCTTACAGTTTCAGTGGTTTGGTTACTGTCATCATGGCGGGGAGTACGGCAGGATGTGAGCAACACTGAAGCAGTAGCTGAGAGCTACATCCTTATCCATCGGCAGAGAGAGAAACTGTGCCTGCTGTGGGCTTTTGAAACATAAAAGCCCATCCCCAGTGACACACTTCCTCTTAATCCCTCTTTCAAATAGAGCCACTCTCTGGTGACTAAGCATCCAAGTGTAAGCTATGGGCGCCATTTTCATTCAAACCACCACACCAGTTATCACTGGGTTAGGCTTTAAGAACCATACTTTAAGAACTGCTGAATTCCATGAAGCTTAATGAGATTCCCACATTCAACCTGAAAACCACAACATGCCACATTCTCAAAATGTGACTCAAGGAGCACCATTTAGCAGTAATTAATAATTGCTACAGGAGGAAGTGTGCTTATAATGTTGAATAAATTATAGTCAGAATCATCAGTGCAGGACTCACCAAGGTCTTTAGCATACTACTATCCACTCTTCAATAAGTAGAATATGACACACAGTGTTTATAACTTCAAAACTACCTTCATCTATTGCAGGGAATCATCTAGAATTTATATATTGCTCAAGAGTTGTGCAGAAGGTAATCTGAAATGTATAGGTTTTAAGGAAAACAAATGACATATAGAATAAAAAGTGAGACTAGCACTGTCAGCATCTGCAGCCAATGAGTGTGTTGACTAGTACATGGTAAAATGACTACTAGTAACACATCCACGGAATTTAGGAAATTTCATTTCATGAAACACAGGCATTCGAACATAAAATATTGAAAATTCAGGGTTGAGAAATTTTGCTCTTTTACAGCTCCTTTCTTACTTATGACAAGAGAAACCAGATAATATCTGTTTAATGACTTTCAACTGTAATTGTTCTTTGCTGGCTAAAACACAGGAATTATTTGAACTAGGATGGAAGCTTCCTTATTGGTAACACATTGACAAACTAAGTGTGTACCACAAGCACAGGGGACCATGATTGTTGTAGCGGCTATTGTTTGTAGTCGACTATATCGGGAATTAACTAAAACCCAAGCAACTGAGTACTCCTGTGAGGCTTTTTCCTTAATTAAACAATTTGAAATGGGAAGATCAACTTTTAATCTGAATCACTTCAAGTAGGAAGACACACCTTTAATCCAGATCTTTTGAGGTGAGAGGATCCACCTTGAGTCAGGCCACACCTTCTGCTGGCAGCCTTTATAAAGGACTTGGAAGAAGGAACTGTACTTTCTTTGCCAGCTTGTTCTCCCTCTCACTGGCAAGTCCATTCTTTCACTGGTATTAGAGCCTAATTCTTTAGGTCTCTGAGGTATCCTGAAGACCATCTGAGACATCCATCCTTATGGACTGAACAACCACTTGGTTCTTGGACATTTTGTTAGTAGAATGTTGCATTAGCTGGACCACAGCCTCTGAGCCATTGTATAAATAAATTTGTATAATGAATATTAATTTGTCAACACCTGCAGTTATTAAAACCTCTCCAGTTACTGAAGCATCTTCTGGAAGCCCAGAGAGTACTAAAAGCCCATGGTGTAAGGAGAGAGATGCATCTGATGGTCTTGACTCACCAATTGTGAGAGGCAACAGATTTGGTGACTCTGTGTATAAAATATGTGACAACTTGTGGGAAAATAATGGAAATGATGATGCTGGCTGGTTGCATCTCTGGATAATTGAGAAAGTCAATGAATGAGCTCCGCGATAAAATTAATTAAGTTTAGCATCTCAGAATATGGTGGGGGACAACAAAACACTTGGTGATAAAACTGATCTAATCTAGATGCAATTGTCAATAGTCTAAAGGTTTCTAAGTGTGCTCTGAACAGGAATCTTTTCTCCAGCAACCACAGAACTCAAGTAGTGGAAAGTCAAAATGAATGCCCCCCATTATAAGGTTAACTGAATGACAATGTTAATTCAAGTCTCACACTCAAATGGTGTCACTAGTGAAAGTAATGACATTAATTGGTAAAGAACGGGAACCTGTAACTTGGGGTGGAACTGTGTGGGAGGGCCCTATTGAGCCTGAGACCTTTGAACTCTTAGATTCTCAGGGTTTATCTCACCTGAGGAAGCAGACTCTCCACATTCTGCAGAAGATGTACTCATACCCCCACCTCCTACAATGTTGTTTTTATTTCCTTTTTACCAAGAAAAATAATCCTTTATTTTCTTTATTTTCTGCAAACCCAGCAGTAACTTTTCCTGAAGAATATGGCAGGCAAGGCAATATGGGTGTTCCTTGGGGCCCATCTGGTAGTTGCCTCCAGACTCAGGACCAATCAGGCTCATAGAGGAAGGTAGAAAGTATAGCCCATGAGGAAGTGTGCTACACTACTAAAGAGCTTTGGGAGTTTGCTAATTCATTCAAGCAGAGGTCTGGGGACTAAGCGTGGGAATGGATTTTAAGGAGGTGGGATAATGGAGGAAGAAACATAATACTGGATCAGGTTGAGTTTGTTGATAGGCGCGTTAGATCTCTGGGAAGTCGTCCAATAACAGGAATTCTGCTGTCACTCTTTGAGACAAAACTGAGGGAGGGGAAACCCAAGCTGAGCCATTTCAAGATATAATGCTAAGGGTCTTTTTAAAATAGCTAATAAGCAGTGGAGCATGCCTTTAATCCTGCAATTGGGACACAGAGAGGCAGGCAGATCTCTGAGTTTGAGGCCAACCTGGTCTACAGAGCAAGTTCCAGGACAGCCAGG
>LOEQ01002447.1:348194-359715 GCA_001685075.1 Bramus lutescens | reverse complement strand
CCTCTTGATGGATTTTTCCTGTGAGTAATATGAAATGTCCTTCTTTGTCTCTTTTTACTAATTTTAGCTTGAAGTCTATTTTGTTAGATATTAGGATAGCTACACCCACTTGTTTCTTAAGCCCATTTGATTGGTATTTTTTTTTCAACCCTTTACTCTGAGACAATATCTGTCTTTGAGGTTGAGGTGTGTTTCTTGTATGCAGAAGAAGGATGGATTCTGTTTTCGTATACAATCTGTTAGCCTGTGCCTTTTTACAGGTGAGTTGAGTCCATTTACATTAAGGGATATTAATGAGCAGTGATTGCTGTCTCCTGTTAATTTAGTTTTCATGGTTGGTGATGTTAATTTGTGCATTTTTTTTTCTTCTTTGGGAGCTTCTCCCTTTTCTAGCCGTCCCTTTCTACCTGCAAGACGCAAGATACCTAAGCAGTCTCCTGGACAGAATTCTTTAGATAAATTCACGCATACCAGCACATACAATCTTTCTACTGCCTGAGTTTAGTTACAGATTAGACAGCTTCAATCCCACCCCACCCCTGCCTCCACCGCCATATTTATTGCTTCGCCTAAAGTCGTCCCCTCACTCTCTTCAAGAGTGCCTTGTCTTTCCGTCTAATCAATAAACTCAGCACTTCTTGTCTCACTTTGCTGTGCACTTCCTCGCGGATGCCAAGGATCTGGGTGCCCCGAAGACCCTGAGAGGAATTCCTCTGGCTGCACGCTCATGGCTCAGGGCAAAAACTGACCTGCATTTCTCGTTTGTGACGACAAGGCCCTTTTCTGTTGCCCTGTGCCCGTTCTAGTAACTTCAGACTGAGTATCTACCTCTACAGTACACAAGCCCCTTCCCTCTGCACCCCACCCCTGCTTCATTGAAGGCCTTAATTCAAACAAGTGCTAAGGACTAGCATGTGTTCTTCTAACATACCCTGAAAGTATTCTAAATTTATGTTTTAGCCGCCCCCCGACATCCCAGGACACTTTCTAATGTGTTACTTCATACCGCTCTAGTAGGAGTAAAGTGGTGTCTGTGTCAACAGTGTAAATCTCCTTACCGAGGTAAAGCCTTTACTGTAGTCAAAATTATTGAAATTCACCTCATAAATTAGGCTTGGATTTGAAAAATTCTTCCGTACCCTTTGTTTCCAGAATGGCCATTTGATTTATGTTACAAAACTTAAATTGACTTTGTTCTTTTAAGCATCTAACACACTGGATTACCGTTTTGTGATTCAGTGATGCACTGTTCCTGGCACCTGCTGCAGCCTGGCCTTTCCCTGTGTAGGTGCTGCTTTCTTTTCCCATGTGCAGCCCCCATGGCGTCTCCTCTGAGCTCTCAGTCCCTGTCCACATTCTCTCTGTTCTTCTCACCGTGCTACTGTCGTCTAGGCAGCTGATCATTTGCATCTTATAGTTAGCTTAATCATCTTTGGTTCCTTTTAATCCGTATACATTTCAAAAAGTGTTTATTAAACCAACCAAACTAACAAAAGCCCACAAAGTCAACCAGGCCTGATGGCACATGCTTGTGAACCCCGCAGTTGGGAGGTAGAGGCAAGGGGATCAGGAGCTCAGGTCATCCTCGCGCACATAGCAAGTTTAATGCCGCCCTGGGCTATGTGAAATTGTCTGCAACCACACCAAGCCACGCACTTCCACTGAAACTTTATTCTGGGCAGCAACAAATACATTTTTGTCTCACTGTTTACTTTTCATCCTCCTCTTCTATTCTCTTGCTAGGGAGGCAGCTGGCCTGGAATTTGTGTCCCAGCTGTTTCTAGAGTTCTTAGGGCAAGAGCTAGGTTCCCCAAATCTCAACAATCTAGGCTTAGCCACCTGTGCCCTTTATTCCAATTAATGGAATAGTGAAATGCAGAGGAAAGGGGATTGACTCATGTCATCCACAGTGGGAAGAGGAACAAAGAAAGAGGTCTGGTAGCCTTCCAGCCTGCCTTCATGGGTACTGACATAAGGCTTAGGTTTAAATAGAGAGCAAGAGCTTAATTAGTACATACAGGTAAACTATTCAGGTCAAGTTATTGTTCTACCTTACCAAGGTATGGTCTGAGTTCTCATCTCTCTGTGAGGTCCAATAAGTTCTCAGAATTGTTTGAAGTCTCCTCCTGAAAGGCAGATTCCTCCCTTGCCTGGCACTGGGGCTTTACCCTTTCCCTTTCCCAAGCTTGGGACTTCTGGGGGAGCTTTTCCTCTTTGGGATCCATCACTTCATCAGTCTGATAAGCTAAGGAGATTCACATTTCCCACTGGAACATCTCTCATGCCTGGCAGGTACAATTCAGTCACTGTAACCTCTGGAGGGCTGGGATTACAGGGATTTGCTACCACATGGGGCTTAATTTTTTTTCTTTTTGACAAAGAAACCTATCTTGCTGATTTCAAAAGAAGTGGCTTTTATATTTCACTTCTAGAAATATGATTTGTATCATTATTGGTCTGTGCCTTAAACATGATCCCTACCTTTCTCTTGCTGCTTTCTACATCATCTTAAATTAAAGCATTAGCCACGTGATCCTTCTTTCTCATTTGTGTTTCAGTTGCTGCGAAGAGACCATGACCAAGGCAACTTGTATAAGGAAGAGTTTACTGGAGGTTTACAGTTCATGGCCATCATGACAGGGAGCAGGCGGCAGGCAGGCAGGCCTGAGAACATTTGACACAACCCAAGTTTGCAACAGAAACATGGAGGGGTATGAAGATCTGTGCCTCTACTGTCTACGGGTTCTATAACCCAGTCGATGAAATAAGCTGACATCAAGCACGTTACAGGGGAACAGTTACTTAGAATTTGTTCACATGCAAAGAATATTACATGAAAGAAAAGAGAATCTCCTAAAACCCAGTGAGATCTATAAGTTCCTACCCTCTTCAGAAGAAGGTGCAAGGCAGGAAGACACAGGTAAGTAACTTCATGGAGAGAAGAGGAAGTGATTACAAGAGTAGACATAGACCTTTTTGTGCCTAGGCGTTGGGAATTGAACTTCAGCCCTCGTCCTTTCAAGTCAAGCATTTTACCAACTGAACCATCTCCCCAAACCCCTTGTACATTATTATTGGCATGATAATCTCAACATGCCAAGGCCCGGGTCTAGGGATAAATGCCAGACCTAATATCATGGCAGAAAAGGATAACAGCGCTAGCCAGGCACAGTGACAGCAATATAACTGATTTCATATGTTTCACACAGCTCCTTTTCCTTCCTGTCTTAGTTAGGGTTTCATTACTGCAACGAGGCACCATGACTAAAAATCAAGTTGGGAATAAAGGTTTATTTGGCTTATACATCCATATTGCTGTTCATCATTGAAGGAAATCAGAATGGCAAGAACCTGGAGGCAGGAGCTGACACAGAAGCTATCTATGGAGAGGTGCTGTTTACTGGCTTTCTATTCCTGGCCTGTTCAGCCTGCTTTCTTATGGAACCCAGGACCACCAGCCCAGAGATACCATTCACAATGGGCTGGACCTTTCCACATCAATCACCAATTAGGAAAATGCCTTACAGCCGGATCTTATGGAAGCATTTTCTCAATTGAGGTTCCCTCCTTTCCCATAACCCTAGTTTGTGTGTCAAATTAACATTAAACATTTCTGAACTCAATGCTGATTCCTCCTAAGCCCTACTTGCTTTACAGAGCTATCTGACTGAGTTAGGAGCAGGTAGGTGGGAAAAGCTATAAGGTCATCCAGAGGTCACACAAGTTAGTGATTGCAAAGATTCTCATCCAGCTACTTTTAAACAATCCTGGCTGAGGCTGTGCCATCAGGAGCCAGGGCATTCTTTGTATGGCTGTCTCAAGGTGTCTGAGACATCTGAATCAGCTGGTGTTGGCATAAATGTAGTTTGTCTATATGTTTGATTGACCTTCTTTTCCTCAAGGCAGCCAGTGCAACAAGAAAGAGTCCAACCCCTGCCAATGAAGGAGTCAGATGGCTCCATCACCAGCACCAGGGAGTCAGATGGCTCCATCACCAGCACCAGGGAGTCAGATAGCTCCATCACCAGCACCAGGGAGTCAGATGGCTCCATCATCAGCACCAGGGAGTCAGATGGCTCCATCACCAGCACCAGGGAGTCAGATGGCTCCATCATCAGCACCTTTGATTACTCATAGGGAATGGACGCTAGGAGGAGTGCTTATAGCAGAGACTTAAGGATTCATCATCAACACTAAGAGAGATCACAAATGCTTCCTTCTACATCTGAGGGCTCTGCCTTATTAAACACTCACTGTGAGTGAAGTTTAAATGTAGGCATGGAGAATGAAGAGTGGAAAGCAGAGTCTCTGTCTCCTTTGGGCCTTTGTTCTATATGTGCTGGCTTGGTTTACATCAACTTGACAGAAGCTATGGTCATCTTAGGCGAGGGAATCTCCAGAAGATCAGGGCGTAAGCAGGGAAGCCTGTAGGGCATTTTCTTAAATAGTGATTGATGGGGTGTGCGCAGCTCATGGTGGGTATCGTCACCCCTGGGCTGGTGGTCCTGGGTTCCATAAGAAAGATGGCTGAGCAAGCCATAGAGAGCAAGCAAGTAAGCAGCACCCCTCCATGGCCTCTGCATCAGCTCCTGCCTCTAGGTTCCTGCCCAGTTTGAGTTCCTACCTGGCTGATTTCTGATGATGAACTATTATATGGAAATGTAAGTGAAATAAACTCTTTCCTTCCCAAGCTGCTTTTGGTCACAGTGTTTAATCACAGCAACAGGTGCCCTGAGACGCTATATGACAGCTACATGCTGCTCCCTGTCAGCATTGAGTTTCTCCCAACCTCTTCTAGCCCCTACCTTTATCTGCCACCCTGCTCCCTTCACAGGGACAATAAATACAGTAGGATACCAACATCATGACTGATATGTATTTATTATCTTTTACTCTTTTTGTGATGGAAAATGAAAGGATCTGATATTAGGATTCCCACATGAAAAATTTAGATCAAAAGACTATCAAACACGTGTATTGAAGGGACTGCCAACAAAGGTGTGGCAAGGCTGTACCAGTGAGTAGGGGGCAGTACAAGGTCAGGAACAGTGATGACCTAAGCTACTTGTGCTACTCGTGAAGACTTAGCCCCAGTTCCAGATCTCCCCTCCTTACAACCTTCCTCAGGTCCTACATGGGAATACCACGGGAAGATGAAGGCTGCAAGGGTAAGAAAGACCTCGCTTTCTATTTACTTCCCAGTTTGTTGAGACCATCACAGAGTTCCTCCTAACACTGACAGTTGGATCCAGAAACAGCAGTCATCATCTTCTATACCCTTCAGAATCAGCTTCTACAGAAAACCCAGTAGCTATTCCTCCAAGCCAACTCTTAGAAAATCAATCTCCCCAGCATACATGCGCAAAAAAAAAAAAATGAAGCCCTCATAACGCCACCCATTTTTACGGCTGAACTATTCCCACTAAATAATGAACTGACAGAGTGATTGAAGAAACACACAGCACCAGATCATGCAATACATTCACCACTCAAGGTACGAGAAGTATGGATGCTTATTACGTAGCTGGAAGAGTGTGGTACCTGACTCTAAACATATGTTATTTAATTGTAATTCACATGCTTTTAGTAACTGCTGGGCTTAACAATGGGCTCAAAAAAATGCCTGAAATTTTTCCAACTGTTTCTTTCAAACCACCAGATGTTAGGATATACTCTTGCTTGAAGTAAGATATGCTATTATAGCCCAGGTTACAGTCTCTGGAGGAATAAGCAGATGGTCAAAGCTCAATGTTCAGGAAGAGATAAAGCAGGTGTAACTATCTTCCTACCTTTAAAGTTTGGGGAATTTGTGAGCCCTCACCTTCCAATAGCTGGACAGTGGGTTCTCTTGGGCATTGATTCTTATCACTTAATAGGCATCTTCTGAATGTTTGAGTTCCCAAATTGACCAGACTCCTATAGGAGGAGATGGGGCAGTGCTATGGTTTGGTTTCAAAAAAAAATATATGCTACAAAAAATAAAGGAGATGGTGTCCGAGTTAAGGTTACCATTGTTATGATGAAACATCATAACCAAAGCACCTTTGGGAAGAAAGAGCTTGCACTTCCACATCTCCATTCATCAGTGAAGGAAGTCAGGACTGGAACTTAAGCAGGGCAGGAGCCTGGAGGCAGGAGCTGATGCCGTGGATGGGTATTGATTACTGGCTCATGACACCTGTCTTGCTCAGTTTGCTTTCTTGTAGAACCCAGGACCACCAACCCAGGAATATAGCACCAGCCCACAAAGAGCTGGGCTCTTTCTCATCAATCACATATTAAGAAAGTGCTCTACAGGCTTGCCTACCGCCGGTCTTACACCCACACACATACACCCTCACACCTGACACACAGGCATGCTATGAGTCAGAGAACTTGTGAGAGCTGAATGCAATGAGGGTCACAAGCAGCACACTCAGATCTGAGCTTGCTGCAGCAAATATCCTTCCTCTGAAGCCTCTCACCATCACTCTGGCCATGTTTTAGATATAAATTAGTATATTCTAATTTACATTCCATTGTACATTGTCCAGAAGCTGAAACTATAAAGAAAACAATAAGTTCTCCCCCTTTCCTTCCACATTTTCCTTTTGTAATTTAGCTACATAAGACACAATAAAAGCTGCATGAGAGATTCTCCTCCAACTCCCATCTTTCTCCTGTTTGTGCTGCTATCTTTGTAGGAACTGGCAAATCCCATTATTTGTAGTGTACGTGCACCCCTTTATTGAGGCCCTACGGGCCTTCAATAATTTCTGGTGCCTTTTGGCAGCCTTTCCTTTTTCCTTTCAAAGAGCTTCAAACACAGAGACAAAGCAAATAGTAAGGGGTAGAATTTGGATCCGTAAGATTGGCTCAGCCAGAAAAAGTGCCTGACCTGCTTTCAGTCCCTGCTTTTCGCTCACGTGGTAGGAGAGGACTGATTCCCACAAGCCAGTCTCTAACCTTCACAGGAGATCGAGTCACATGCTCACTCACACCCCTCCCTCCCCCCTCTCCCCCNCTCCCCCACCTCCCTTTCACTTAAAAAAATATATAAATGGAATAATTAAAAAAAGAATAATAAAAATATGTGTGCGCCTGCTGTCACCTTGTAGTCACCAGAAGCTCTGTTAGAGTTTCTGCTTCTTGTATGCATAGGTAGATCAGCAGTTCTGCAGTCAAGACATCAGTCATTTAAACATAGACTCTCCAGACTGGATGACCACGGTCACACCTCAACCCCTGGTTTCAGAATATTTCACAATGATCGCCATTATGAAATATTGGTGAAAATGATACAGAAAATGCATGTACACAGCTAACAACAAAAATGTCTAAAATAAACGTTATATTCCAGGAAGACATTTTCCCCTCGGTGACGTGACATGCTGTAGCACGTGTTTTATTCCTACCAGGCTGGAATCTACAGAAACATGACTGTAGCCAGCCATGGTAGGGCATGTCTTTGTCATCACAGCAGTTTGGAGATGGAGGCAGGAGCATCAGGCATTCAAGATCATCCCCAGCTGCATACTGAGCAACATGAGACCCCATCTCAAACCACTAAAACCAGTTCAAACCAAATTACTTTGAAGTAAACAAATGGAAGCCCCAAAATATAGAAATATATATTCAGAATTATGTGGCCAGATCTTCCTCACTTTTGACACTGGATGATTCAGAATTCAGATATTTCTTTTTTCTTCCTTTCTTTTTTTAAATTTTATTTATTTATATTATTATTATTATTATTTTCTTTCTCTCTCTCTCTTTCTTTCTTTCGTTTTATTGAGACAAGGATTCTCCGTATCTTTGGTGCCTGTCCTGGCACTGGCTCTTGTATACCAGGCTGGCCTTGAACTCACAGAGATCTACCTGCCTCTGCCTCCCCAGTACTGGGAATAAAGGTGTGTGCCACCACCACCTGGCTTCTTTTTTTATATATACAACTACAGTCACTGTCTTGGCGGTCTGACTCAATCTCCTAGTTTTAAAAGCACAAAGATTCAAATTTATCACTTCATCCTCCCACAAACTGATATCAAGACTATGAAATGTTTCCAGCAGCAGAGCTAAGGAACTCCATTAGTCTACCGGCAGCATCTGAGTCAGCTGCTGAGTCTACTTGGTAATTTCGCAGGCTGCAGACTCTCAGAACTGATTTGCCCCTCTCAACTCCATCACTTCCCTCTGCTTCTCTCTCAGAAACATCCGTCTTAGAGAAACAAGTTTCATACTTCTACTCTTAAGTCTTCCAGTCACACTGTATTTGAGGGCCTAACATTGAAGAAAGTACTAAAAATATTAGAATCATATCACTATATAAAGAAAAGCTATCAATTACTAAACAATTTAAGTCAAATGAGAATGAAAGGGAACTACTTAAATACTTATACTAAAAATTAATAATAAATATGCTAACAAACATCCAATACAATATAAACTAAAACCAGAAATCAAAATGCTTGCTAAAATCAATACTTTGGAGTTTTGTAGCAAAAGCAGCAGAAAAAATGCATGGGATTCAGCTGGGCAGTGGTGTCGCCCTTAGTCCCCACCTTTGGGAGGCCATGTCTGTTACACAGAGAAACCCTGTCTCAAGCTCCCACCCCCACGAAATGCATGAAAGTCATATTGAAGAATTTTTAAAAGGTGGATTTATTTATTTCCAATATGCTTCTTACCTCTTAGCAGTAAGACTTGGTAACAAAAGGCCATGAGAAATGTTCTAGTCACAGTAGAACTATGCCTATAAATAGAAATAAAAAAATTTAAAAGGTACCTACTTTATATGGAGAACAGTAGATGCAAAAATAGACCCTAGATTCTCTTATATAAGAAGTTTAGAAATAAGAGTGAATGTTAGCCCAGTGAAGGAAATGAATGGATTGTTTAAGAAATGCTTTTGGAACAGCTGACTAAAACAATATTAAATATAGTATTTATGGATAAGAAACTAATTTTTCTTTTCTTCTGGCAGTACTGGGAATTAAACCCAGGGTCTTACAAATAAATGCTAGACAAATGTTCTACCACTGGGCTACATGCTAAGCCTTTTTTTCTCCCAGCCCTCACCCCTTTCAACATTTTGAGTCAAGGTCCTGCTAATTTGCTTATGATGGTCTCAAAAACCTCACTCTGTAGCCCAAGCAGTACATGAACTTGGGATCACCTTGGCTCAGGCTCTCAAGGACACTTGTGCATCAGGTCTAGCTGAGTCTAAAATGTTTTAAAAAGCAACATTCTCAAAATATAAGAGACCAAACAAATAACTCAGGCACTCGGATATAATTTCTGAATCAAGACTTGAAGCCAAAAACCCATTAAAGACATATGCATGTTTAACACATTAAAACATTTATATGTAATATTCAAAACTTTAATGTATCACAGACGAAAATATGCCACACAGAAAATAAAGAGAATAAAAGATCAAAGTTAAAACACTGTGTAATGTTGATGATAAAAAAAGTTCATTTTTCTACTATGATAAAATATACAATAGTGGCAAGGGGAGAGATTGTTCAGTGGTTAAGAATACTTGTTCTTGGAGAAAACAAACCCTTGGTGGTTTGTTCCCCACATCCACATGGTGGCTCCTAATCTGATTGCATACATATATGTGGGAAAAACACTAACATAAAAATAAATATACGTCTAAAACAAACTCATAATGGAACAAGAAAACAGACCACTCTGAAACAATGAGCAAGAAATAGAAACAAGCAATTCCCAGAAAGAGTACTAAAGTAAGCCAACAAAGAACGTAGCCAAGAAAATTTGAATTAAAATAACAGAAATTATTCTACATCCTTTAAACGCTGTAGAAGTTAATGAGCTCACACTAAGAAGGGGAAGCGGAAACTGACACACTTCTGGAAGCTGAGATGTCCTTAGTCTAAGTCATTTACTAAAAATGTCAAACATACTTTATATTTAGCAGTATGGATTCCTGTTTGTTGTATCATGATCAGTTCAGTGCTAACCAAAGGGTTAGCGCAAATACTTTGTGAGAAACATTTTTTTTTATTAAAAATAAAAACAACTTTTTGGGGGTTAAAAACAAAACCCAACCAAATCTTCCCTGAACTTGTTTTAGAACAGACTCTGACTGTGCTGCCTAGGCTGGCCTTAATTCAGTATTCTTTAGTTTCAATTTCCCATGTGCTTTGAAATAAAAGGCCTGTGTCTTGACTAATTGGTTTTCTAAAGTTTTGTTGAAGGAAAACAAGATGTTTAAATGTACATACATCACTTTGGAATAAACCGACCCTTAAGTGAAAGACGAATAAATCATTATTGTTTATGACCAAGTGTATTAAAACAAAACAAACAAAAAACCCAACTAAATTCAGGGCCAGAAAGATGGCTCAGGGTAAGTAAATGGCACCTGCCACAAGCCTTATCATTTGAGTTAATCTCCTGGACCCAAATTGAGAAAGGACCAATTTAAAGTTGTTCAAACCTCCAGACACAAGTTACACCCACACCAATAATTCTTTAAAAAACTGAACTCAAAAGGATGGAAGTAGGGGAGCCCAGTAAAAGACTGAGTAGGGGGGGGTAGGGAGTAACCCTCGGGAGGGAGAATCAGTTCAAGAGCACCAGTGGGTAGCAAAATCTCCAAAAGGCTTCAAGTGCTGCCTGTGAGTTTCCAGTTCTCGGGAGATGGACCAACTCTAATCCTGGCACTTGGGTGGCAAAAGCATGAGGTCCAGTGCAGCCAGAGCTATGCTGAGAAACCCTGTCTCAAGCTAAGCTAGATAAGCTAGTATTGCTTCTTTCATAGCACCTGGCCCACTGGGCTTGCAAAAATTTTCTTCTGACCATGGCTTATGTCCTCAGCACACCTCACACATTAGAGGGTTGCTGTGTCATGTTGGACAAGACTAACCTGGAAAGGGGAACCAGATTATCCTCTCTGGGTTGAAGGTCAGGTAGGGCAAATAAGGTACAATCAACCCTTTCTGTGGGGAAAAAACTCCTCAGCTGCCTTAGCCAACCAGGTGAACAATGTTAACTCGAAAGTTCCTAGCATAGGATGTACCAGAGAAAAAGTGGGGAGTGTCAAGCTCTTTTAAGTTCTGTAGGTGGCTCTGAAAAGAGCCGTTGGGTTACTGAAGAAGCCTCCAACCGAACTGTTCATTTTTTCTTAGGTGCAGCCTTCTTGGGCTTAGCTGCGGTCTTCGGCTTTGTCACCTTCGCCTTGGCAGCCTTGGGTTTTACGGCCTTCGCCTTGGCAGGGCTCTTGGCCACCTTCTTGGTCTTCACTACCTTCGGCTTCTTTGGGCTCTTGGAAGGCTTCTTGGAGACGGCAGGCTTCTTGGGCTTCTTCGGGGTCTTCACAGTCTTCTTGGCTGCGGCCCCGGCAGTCTTCTTGGGTTTCTTAGACGCCGCCGACGCCTTCGACTTCACGGACACCTTGGTGGTGGACTTGGACTCCGCCTTTTTGTTGATCTTGAAAGAACCAGCAGCACCGGTGCCCTTGGTCTGCACCAAGGTACCCTTGCTCACCAGGTTCTTGAGCCCCAGCTTGATG
>LOEQ01002447.1:286753-300126 GCA_001685075.1 Bramus lutescens | reverse complement strand
AGGTTTTTCTGTAGCTTTGGAGCCTGTCCTGGAACTAGCTTTTGTAGACCAGGCCGCACTCGAACTGACAGAGATCTGCCTGCCTCTGCCTCCCAAGTGCTGGGATTAAAGGCGTGCACCACCATCACCCAGCTAATTCATAGGATCTTTTACTGATCATAAATACTAATTTTGATGTTAGAAACTTCAACCCTGGCTGGTGAAGTCACTCAGTAGGTAAAGGACAAGCCTGTCAATCAAGGTTTGTAGAATATCTCTTTACACTGTGTGAATATGTATCAATATGATTGGTCTAATGATGCTAACTGGCCAATAGCATTAACAGGATAAAATTAGGTGGGAGAGCCAAACTAAGAATGCTGGGAGGAAGAAGGACAGAGCTGGGAGTCACAAGCCAGATGCAAAGGAAGCAGAATATGTGCAAAATGAGGCAGCAAGGAATGAGCCACATGACAAAGCATAAGTGAGAAATATTGGTTGATTTAAATGTAAGAGTTGGCTAGTAATAAGTCTGAGCTATTGACTGAGCATTTATGATTAATATTAAGACTCTGTGTGGTTACTTGGGAGCTGCTTGCAGGACAGAAATTTCTGCCTACAAATGGCATCAGATGTCCAGGGCCACCTCCATCCACATAAAGCCTGAGAAAGCTCCTAAAAAGGTTCTAAATGCACAGAAACTGAGCCAAACACAACTTCCTAGCCTCATGTCTCTCATGCTGGCTGCAGTAATAAGACAAGTCTCCTAACAGCTGCCTGTGGGAAGAGCCAATCACCAGTTGACTTGCACTAAGCTAAGCTGCATCTGTGGTGGTTGATGTAGCAGTTCAAGATTTGTCTCATTCTATCAAAAAATATTACATATACGCAGTAAAGACAGATCCAGACAGAAAAAAAAAACTCTAAATGGGTCATAGAGTGTGTTTAAAAATTTTTCATAGGCTTAGGAGAGTGAAGAGAAAGAGTATATGAAAAAATAGTTTAAGATTAATGAAATCCTTTAAAAGGGAGTAAAGTAATATAAAAGGAACAAGTCTCATAAAGGTGGGAAATACACAGAGAGTCTGGATACTGTAAGTTATTATGCTGTCTATATTTTTCGGCTTCTATGAGACACTGGATTAAAGCTGCTATCTTAAACCAACCTAAATATTTTAAAAATATCTTGACTTCAAAATGAAAGTTAAAAGGTATGTTACTTTGAAGAAGAGGTGATGATTTTATTTCCATGGGTAATAAGAAGATGTAGGTGCCATTGGAACTCCTTAAGTCAATAGCCTTTAAGTTACTAGCCCACTTTGGGCGTGGTCTCATGTACTATAAATGCAGATGAAAAACATGTGTGGGCATCTTGGTTTGCTGGATTTGGTTTCAGTTCCAGCACATGCAGAGGACTGTGGATTGCTACACGTTTTGTAAGTTTATACCTAAATAAATAAACCTTTGTTATGCTCCATTCCAGGCTATTGTGAAACTCTTTTGTACATCAACAGCTGTGGTTAAAGATGATCAGTTTTGATCAAGGAAGACCCCATGGAATCCTGGCTACAGACATAAAGATATAAACCTAAGAGAACTACAAGACATGGGGGGATATATATTTTACCTGTTCAAACATAAAACAAAAATCATCTTTGGCTGAGTTGTTTATAATGCACAGTGTATACTTGTATTAACACAGATATGTATGATACTTTCAAAAGTTTATGTGTCTTCACAACAAGGTAACAGACACCAATAAAAACAGATGGGGCAGGTGATCCAGTATCAAGAGCAACTCTAAGGCTATTGACTGAAATGATCCAGTCACACAAGTACTATAACTAAGACATAACTATTGTCCTAAGCTTTCTCAGGGTCCAAATATTACCAGAGCCCCCAAACAAAAGTAAGCAGTCTAAAGAAGAATGGCCACATTCTCAAAATATTGGTTATAAATGTTTGTTACTATTTAAGAGGGCAGTGGTTAGAAGTTGTTAATGACAATGGTCAAAAAAAAAAACTAAACAGAGGTGATTAGATCACAGGAATCTCATTCTAAAAAGAAAAAGGAAGCATATAGAAATGATAGAATAAAAGGGTAGATTATTGAATCTTCTTTTAACCCCCCAAAAATCACTAGTCTTAAATATTTAACATTGGTATGGATTTTGGTATATTGATATAAATTTAAAGTTAATTTTGTTATAGTGTATGTTTATTTCTACTTTTGCTTTGGGGTATTGTGTTTATGCAACTCATTTAAAACCATATCGTATAATTAAGAAATACAAATTAATAGTCATCAATAATAGTCAAACTTACAGTCATATTAGGTATGTTTTCAAGGCTATGCAAAGAATACGGCATTTGATATGTTTAATAACCTATGACTTTTTATAATAGCTAGACTCATCTGCTCCTGGCAGTACCAATTTACTTCAGAGAAGATAATGGGTATCAAAGAAACTTCATATGGAGTTTGCATTCCTCATAGCAAATGCTAGCCTTTTGGGTCAAAAGCTGACCTTGCTTGTAGGTGGAGGTTTCCTGTGCTGCAGCCTCTCCCACATAATTACCCACAGCCTTAATATTAATTACATATGCTCAGCCAATAGCTCAGCTTATTACTAGCTAATCCTTACATTTAAACTAACCTATATTTCTTATCTGTGATTTTCCACACAGCTTGGTTCCTTTTCTCAGTACAGCATGCCCATCTTGCTTCTCTCTGCATCTCTCAAGACTCCTCTGAACACACCCTTCTTCATCCCAACATCCTTAGTTTGGTCACCCTGCCTATACTTCCTGCCTGGCTACCTGCCAATCAGTGTTTTATTAAACTGATTTGAGTGACAGAGTAACAGATTATTCCACAGCATTTGCCTCAGTTTCTGACAGTATACTGTCCAAACTGGACCCACAGGATGCAAAAGAAAGTGACTGCCAACCTTTGCCAAAACAAGGAAGGAAACTCCTTCAAAATTCCCTGCTTCTCAGAAAAGTCTGTCAGATATACTATGCTATAGCCCAAAGATAGATGCCCCAACATTACAGAAGAACTTAGGATGACTGTCCAGGAAGCCAGATGTCCCTTTTATTAGGTAAGATTTCACCCTTTAAGGGTCTATGATGGAGATGAACACTAGATAATCATAGTCAAAGATAAGCATAAAACTTTAGAGTCACAAAGATAAAATAGATAATGAAATATTTTCTCTAATTTTGCCAAATACAAATGGACTAGAGGTTGTAACTATAATTATTAATTAATAACTGGTTTTCTTTTACATAATTTTACTATGTTGAAATTAAAACCTTCCTTTTTAATTAGAGAAAAAGGAGGAAATGTGTAATATTCCTTCACCCTATGTGAATATACGTCACTGTGGTTGGTTTAATAAAGAAGATGACTGGTTATTAGCTAAACAGGATAAAGTTAGGAGAGGGAGCCAAATTAAGAATGCTGGGAGGAAGAAGGGCAGAGCCAGGAGTCACAAGCCAGACAAGCAGGACATGTGCAAAATGAGATGACAGCCAAGAGCCAAATGACAAAACATAAATAGGAAATAGAGGTTAATTTAGATGTAAGAGTTGGCTAGTAACAAGCTTGAGTGATTGACTGAGCATTTATAATTAATATTAACCCTCTGTGTGGTTACTTGGGAACTGCTTGCAGGTCAAGATCTTCTTGTCTACAGAGTTTGATCCCTGGGATCTACCTAGTAGAAGAAGAGAACTGAAGCCTGCAAGTTGTCCTCTGATTGCCACAAGTTTGCCCAATTGCCCACAAACATAACTCACAGACAATAAATGAGCACACAAATACATATGTGTGTATGTATGTATATATATATATATGTGAAATTTTAAAAACTTTTATTCATCTCTGTTTTATACTATGGGTTTTGACATCTCAGATTATGCAACAGATTGGTTTTCACAACTTTGTCTCACTTCCCTATAGGTGTGTATTTGTGAGGCGGGCATTTAGAGCATTTAGAACATATATAGTAGAATATCATTTGTGTTTTAATAAATAAAGCTTGCCTGAAGATCAGAACACAAAACAGCCACACTAGTCAGTCATACAGGCCAGGCAGTGGTGACACACACCTTTAATCCCAGCAGCAACACTAGTTAGCCAGAGAGGCGGTGGTGCACACCTTTAATCCCAGCCCTAGAGAGGAATGTAAAACAGGAAGAGACAGGGCTCAGTCTCAGTCTGAGGACTCATTGAGGCAGGATCGCCCCTTTTCGGTCTGAGGTAGAGAAAAGAGCCACTGACTAGATGCTTTGCTTTTCTGATATTTAGGTTGAACCTCAATATCTGTCTCTGGGTTTTTATTATTCATGCATACATACATATGATTACACAGTGGGAGGTTAGGTAGATGTGTATCCATGAAGGATACACATTTATGAGTGAGAAAGAGGAGTAATATTAACAGGACCTCTGATGGTTATTTCTCATAGGATTTAACAGGTAACTGATAACAGATATTTCCCCCATGGGATACATTTCCCCCAAAAAGATAGCTGTCTGCTGCTGATGTAACTTTGCCAGTACCTGTTCATTTCCTTGAGGTCCTAAGCATTAGTGGCATATGAGAACAAGATGAAGGTGTTATAAGGACTTAAGAGCAAAATTCACAAGCATTAGAGCAGCTAGATAGATGTCCATCACAGTATCACAAGGGATGCAAATCCTTACATTCATCAAAACTTTGACAAGCTTTGATTTTAAAAGACACAATGACACATTTGAGGTCTAGTATTTTCCCAAACTCATTTGTTACAAATAATATTGAGAAACACCCATTGATGACCCAAGCAACAAATAACACAGACCCCTTTACCCCCAAAAATGAGTAAGTAAATTACCTGAAAGGACATTTCTCCAAAGATTTCCAAATTGGCAATAAACAGGTGAAATGATGTTTATGTTACTGGCTACCAAGGAGAAGAAAGCCTGAGTCCTGAGGTACCATTTCCTACATGGTGGGTAAGCTGGAATTTTAAAGACAGTCAACAGGAAGCGATGTAGGGAAATCGGAGCTTTTGTTCTCTGCTGATAGGAAGGTGAAATGCTGTCTGCAGCTGCTGAAAGACAGCCAAGAAGCTTGTTAAAAGGTTTATAATAGTTACTACACAACCTCTACTCATAGTGTGTATGTAAGAGCAATGAGATAATAAGGAGACATTGAAATATATTCCGATATTCATGACAATGTTATTCCCCAGAGTGGAAAATGGAAACATCTCACAAGTGCACAAGCTGAGGAGTGAATAAAATGTGGAGTTATGAATCCTAATTAGAGAATGAGATGGATCAGGACAAACATGTATGGTAACATTGGGCTAAGCCACAGAACTCTCTCTCTCTCTGTCTGTCTTTCTGTCTCTGTCTCTTACATATACTCACACACAGACACACACAGACACACGCAATAGCTACAGGAAGTATAGATTCTATTTGTAGGGCATGTGCATGTCAGAATCAAAGGAAAGAAGATTCTGTTCAGCCTGGAGGGTGGGGCAGGGTGTATGTAGGAATTTGAGAGGTAATGTCTAAAACTGAGAGTTAGAAAATGTAAATATTCTACAATTAATTAGTAATGCTGTTAACTTCATCAGATAAACCAAAACCCACTAACTTTTACATATTAGACACATGAATCACATTACAATCAATGTGATTTATTTTTGGTAACAAAAAATAAGAAAAAGAAGAAGAAAAAAATAACCAAACCCTAGGTATGCATTTTCTCAACATTATTTCAACTATCCACATTCAGTTAAGAGCCCTTCATTTTCTAATTTGAGTTTCTTCTCAAATTACCAAAATTGGCATACCTAGAAAGGTACCACTTGCTAAATTTATTAGATAATTTAAGGCTTTGAATAAATCTGCATTCAATTTATTAACAAGATTGTAATGTCTAAGCCAGAATTTAGCGAGTGTGGAAATGAATGTTTAGATCTCAAATTTGTGATATAAGTTTTCTCAATTAACAAGATTTATAATGATTTAAGGGGCGGAGACTGGGGATTGATTTGGAGCCTGCTAGGTCACTGAGTGTTTCACAAACAAGCGCCCTCAGCTTCAGGATTTAGAGTGCAAGTTCTGGATACTCACTTTTCTTTTTAATTTTAGCTTTCTTTCTTTCTTTCTTTCTTTCTTTCTTTCTTTCTTTCTTTCTTTCTTTCTTTCTTCTTTCTGTTTTCTTTTCTTTTCTTTTTTTTTAAGTCTCACTCTGTAGTCCAAGCTGGGCTGTAATTTACTATGTAGTCCAGGGTGGACTTGAACTCGTATCAATCCCTCTGCCTCAGCAATGCTGAGGTCAGAATGAATGCTGAGGTCACAGATTTGAACCGCTGAGACTTAGGACTTGTTTCTTCCCACCAAAGGCCCCGGAAAGGGATTTCACTTGTCAGGAAGTTTTATCTGAGAGGTTCGGAGTCTCAGCAATGGCTTCGGGGTAACTTCTTGGATCCTCCACGTTTCCGGATCCTAGTGAAGACGGGTGGACCAGACTGGGGACATGGACCTATCAGCTGGGCTCTCTGTGCAGCTGCTGCTGCTGCTGTGGTCCATGGCCCCGCAGGCGCGGCCGCAGCGTAAGTGCGGGAGGGGAAAGCGGGAGTGTGGGACACAAAACCGAAAGTGATTTTCTCGGGTGCATGGAGTTTGTCACTGCAGAGTGCCAAAGCCTCCCTCCGCTGTCCCCCTTCCAGCTCTCCACATGCACCCCCCCCCCGGGGGGACATCTGCCACACAGCTAGCTTTTCTAGCTACCCCAGGGCACATTTCTCCCCTGCTCTGGCCGGGTGGGGTGTCGCCAGTTTAAGCAAAGGTGAGGAGCCACGTTGATAGAGCTGAGCCTGCGGTTTGTATTAATTGTGAGTTGCGTTATCCTACCTTGCCTACTCACCTGGGATCTGAAGTTTCTCACCAAGAGCGACCACAGTTGTCCCTTTGGCACTTTCTCTTCTGATTGCGGAGAAAGACTCCTGTTTGCCCTGTGAGAGCTGGAGGTGCTGGGTGGCACCCCCCTGTATTACTTTTTGGTGAGAGGAGGTGAAGGTCACTTGGAGTAGCAGGCATGGAGGACATTTCCTCTCGCTTGGAAATTGTTCTTTCATCTTGAAGGTTGTTTATTATTATTATTATTATTATTATTATTATTATTACAAATGGATGTAATAGTGTAAACAAAGATTTTAGGGCAGAAGCCAGGACTCTGGCAGCCCTTATGATTGGTAGCAACTTCCCAATTAAGAAGTCCAACGATGACGGAACAGATCTATTCATTGTGGCCATATTGGGGAGATCAGGTGGCCCAAAAATGAGTCCATCTTCAGGGTCCTGACACGACGTTTAGGTTTAAACAGAAAGCAAAAGATTCCTTTAAATGGACAGTTCTGGATCCTACAACGGAGTCCATACATTGTTCATTATTAGGATACTATGCAGCAATTTTTTCTGCCTCAGTGTGCTGCCTTGACGTCATAAGATAATTAATTATCTTCATGTGGGGGTGTGGTGGGGGTGTGGAGGGATTCCTGTCCTGAGGCTTTGATAATCTTGTAATACAAGGGAACTTCAGGGTTGGGACAATATGATCTTCGTGTCTTAAGACTTGGGAGCAGGTGAGATGGGTTAAGAAAAGAGTTTAGGAGACTGAAGACAGGAAGGCAGCTGAGAGCTAGGCTTCCACACCCTCTCTCTCACTGAGGGTGAGGGGTCATGGTCCTTTGGCAGAGTCACTTTCTGGACACCTGCAGGACCCAGAGCAGTGGTTCTCAGACTTCCTAATGCTGTGACCTTTAAATACAGTTCCTCAGGTTGTAGTGACCCCCAGCCAGAAAATCATCATCATCATAATCATTATTGTTTGTTTGTTTTTGTTTTTCGAAACAGGGTTTCTCTGTATAACAGCGCTAGCTCTCCTGGAACTCGCTCTTGTAGACCAGGCTGGAACTCACAGAGATGCTCCTGCCTCCACCTCTTGAGTGCTGGGATTAAAGGAGTGTGCCACCAACACCCAGCCACAAAATTATTTTCATTGTTATTTCTTCACTATAACTTTGCTACTGCTGTGAATCATAATGTAAATATTTGATATGGAGAATATCTGATACTAGATCCCTGTGAAAGGATAGTTGAACCCCAAGAAGTCTTGACAGGCAGATTGAGAACCACTGTTCTAGAGGCCCTTGTTCAGCTGGGCTTTGCTGATTTGCAAATTAACAAAAGATTAATTAATTAATTAATTGGCTTTTTCTAAAGAATGCCAAAGTGCTACTTAATACCCTTTAATAACATCTGAATCTGTGATCATTTTTAACTAGTTATGTACTGGGAAGCAGCAGTTATTGCTAGTTTACTGACTCTCAGCTTAGATCTTTCCTCAGACTGAAAAACAAACAAGCAAACAAACTTAAATCTGACCTTGCTTTATTTTCACACACACCCTGCTGCGGGGGTGTCTCCCTAAGTAGTTCAGGATGGCCTGGAATTCACCTATGCACACCAGGATGGCCTCAAAGCTGAGACAATTCTCCAGCCTCAATCTCCAGAATATTAGGGCTAAAAGAGTGAGTGAGCCACCTACTCCAAATACTTCACGACAAGCATTTGTGAAGCGCTGATTCCATGCCAGCTACCGTTCTAAGTACTAAGGTTCAACCTTGATCAAGCCTGCTTTGGAACTGAGAGAAGCGGGGGAAAGCCCCACGGTGAGAGTTGCCGTCAGTTCCTTTTCCTGGAACCCCTTCTGTTTGCTGTCCTGAGTTCTGTGTCAACACAGTCGCCAGCATTTCTCGGCCAACATCTACACATGGAAATGTTCAGACATGGAAGTAGAGAAAACTCACTACCTCCCACTTGCTAGGGCTTTCATCTTTACAAATTGAGCAGCAACTCCTTAGCTTGGCCCCCCACAGCTGGAGAAACCCAAGGACTTTCCAGAATCTGGGTTCCTAGGTAACCCCTCTACTCGAGTGGGGGACATCAAGATGGGCAGAGTAAGAGCTAAGGCCAGATCAGCTAGGGTTGTGCTGGGAAGGGCACTGTATCACTCCACAAGGAGGCCTTGCTCAGCTCCTAGCGGGTGGGCGCTGACCCAGGGCTGTGGAACCTCTGCCTCCTGATCCTGCTTGCTGCCCATTCTGAAAGCCGGCTTGCTTACTTCCCCAGGGTCCCATTCTCTGTACTACTTCTTCATGGGTGCCTCTGAGCCCGACCTTGGGCTGCCCTTGTTTGAGGCTCTGGGCTATGTGGACAACCAACTCTTCGTGTCCTACAATCACGAGAGTCGCCGTGCTGAGCCCAGGGCCCCATGGGTCTTGGACCAAACCTCAAGCCAGCTGTGGCTGCAGCTGAGTCAGAGCCTGAAAGGCTGGGATTACATGTTCATTGTGGACTTCTGGACTATCATGGACAACTATAACCACAGTAAGGGTATGTGGAGAGGGGAGTCATCCCCCATGGCAGTCAGAGCAAGCACAGGGGATACATTTCACTTCCTTGGGGATACATCTTGAAGTAGACAACCGTGGGTGTGAGATCCTGGGGGAGGGCACAGAAGAGGGCGACAGTTGTCTGTCCCCCATTATTCCATACTTGGGGATGGTGGAGACAAAACCTTCTTCTTTGTTTTCAGTCACTAAGGTGGGAGTGGTGTCCGAGTCCCACATCCTGCAGGTGATCCTGGGCTGTGAGGTGCATGAAGACAACACTACTAGCAGCTTCTGGAAGTATGGATACGATGGGCAAGACCACCTTGAATTCTGCCCCAAGACGCTGGAGTGGAGAGCAGCAGAACCAGGGGCCTGGGCCACCAAGGTGGAGTGGGAAGAGCACAATCTCGGCGCCAGGAAGAACAAGGACTACCTGGAGAGGGACTGTCCTGAGCAACTGAAGCAGTTCCTGGAGTTGGGGAGAGGGCTTCTGGGGCAGCAAGGTATGAGGACCCATACTCGGGCCCCACGCTCTTGAATGGGAGTGGAGGGGAATCCAAGGTACCAGGTCAAGGAGTCAGTCACTCCCGAGTTTTGAAAGTACTTTCTCTGTCTCATACTTCCTCAATCCTAAGATTTCCATGTTCTCATTTTATTCATTTCATTTATTTTCCTTTAGACAAGATCTCACTTTGAAGCCTAGACTGACTAATTCAGTATGCAACCCAGCCTGGGTTCAAACTCGAAGAAAACCCCTGCCTCAACTTTCTATGCTCTAGGATTACAATCATAAACCACACCTGGCCTATGCCAGCCTGACTTTTTGTCATAGTCTTTCTATATGTCTGTTTGTTGTTGTTTTGGTTCTTTAGATAGTCTCTCACACTGTAGTCTAGACTGGCCTACAGCTCACTATTTAGGCCAGACTAGCCACAGTCAGAGCAATTTTCCTGCCTCAGCTTCCCAAATCCTTGATTTCAAAGCGCAAACCACTATTTAGGATGGAGGTTTCACTCCATACTGAGGTGTAAAACACAACTATGAACCCAAACTTAGTTTCTTCATGCACGTGGCTTAAAAGGGAGCATCAGTACCCTTCCCCTGATGTAGCCACAAAGCTTGTGTATATTTATTATGCCTTTGAAGAATACAGAAATATCAATTAGATGAAAATACCAAATAAGGCAACCCATCTGAGCAGCAAAATCCTTAAGGAGTTAAAGATTATTCCCCAAATCTAGTCAGTCTCATTGATGGCTCCCTACTTACAAAGGCCCTTTCCTACAAGAATGTTTAATAGGCTGAACCAGATGTACTGAGGGTCCAAGCCTAATGTGTGTCTCAGAAAGAGAAATGTCGCCTGCCTGGTCAGAGGGCTTGGGCAGCTGCTGGTGTTAAACAGGGAAGCAGACAGAAGCGACTGTTCTCCATGTGGTGCTTCATTAGCATCAGTTTTTGAAGCCATTTTCAGCATCTCCTCCAGCTGGCTTTTCTGAGAAGGGTGTGCTCTTCCTACCCACAAAAGAAAATGACATTTTCAATTCTCCTGCCCAGGGTAAAACACACCCTTCTCCTTCTTCTCTCCCTCAAGTGCCTCCTTTGGTGAAGGTGACTCGTCACTGGACCTCTGCCGGGGCCTTTCTAAGGTGCCAGGCTCTGAACTTCTCCCCCCAGAATATCACTATGAGGTGGCTGAAGGACGACCAGCCGCTGGATGCTAAGGCCATCAACCCTGAGGATGTGCTGCCTAATGGGGATGGCACCTATCAAAGCCAGGTGACCTTGGCTGTGGCCCCTGGTGACAAGACAAGGTTCACCTGTCAAGTGGACCATCCAGGCTTCGACCAGCCCCTCACTGTCACCTGGGGTAAGGATGAGCATGCGGGGCAGAGATCATCTGTTGTAGAGATGATCACCTTGGCTCTGAGCGACAGGTCTGCTCTGGGCTGGGATGTGGCAGTCATGGGCATGAATTTGCATTTGCCTTTATAGAGCCCTTGTCGTCTCCAGCCCTGATTATTGGAGTCGTCAGTGGGATCGCTGTTTGTGTCCTCTTCCTTGTTGGGGCTTTGTTCCTGATCTTAAGGAAAAGGAAGGCTTCAGGTGAGTACGAGCACGGGGGAAGTGTCATAGAACTTCTTCCTCCAGGACACATACTTCTGCAGAAAATGTGGCTTCTGTAGGAAGCCAGCCCTCTCTACGTTCTTTGCTCTGAGAGTTCCAGAATGTCTCTGGGGATGTTTTGTGTTGTTTTATTTTTCCCAGATTGGAAGTTCCTAACTCAGGAAAAACCTTCTAGGCACCTACTATTTTGCAGGTGTTATTTAAGGTAGAGTCAGGAAGTCGAGGTTGAGAAAGACACTAGGTGAGTCTCAGAACCTAAATCTACTGTGGAATGGAACTTATGATCAGTAGATGCAGCTAAAGAGGACCCCTGAGAATGAAATGATTTAGGATGTCACTCTAAGAAATGCTCACATTATATCCAGAAAGGCCATGGAAAACAGCTGTGGTAGTTTGTGACCTTAATCTCAGCACAAGGATTGCCAGGAGTTGAAGGGTTGTGAGACTCTCTCTTAGAACACACACACACACACGACAACAATGCCGAATAAGAGAGTGTATAATACTTCGCCTTGTCCCCAGCTTTGTGTATACCTCATTCACAAATTGCCCACCCCCATTCCAGCTCTGAGTATCTACAGCATTGGAAAATGAGATGGAGACAGAAGCCAGCCTGCATAGATCTGTGGAACATCACATTATGATGCCAGAAGAGCTAGTGAAGTCACAAAGCAGAAGGGAACAATGTCTGTGTTTGCGGAAGGTTCCAAGGGGTGAGTGAGGTGACAAGGAAAGCAGTTAGACAGCTACTAAAACAGTGTTTACTAAAAATGGATGGATAACCATTTCTGAAATCCAGTGGAGTTCATAGATTCCACAGTCAGGGATGGAGGAGGTAGAAAGGGACAAGACAAGATAATGCATAAGCAGTGATGCCTCTCCTTGGGTCTCTTGTCTTCCCAAAAGAAACCATGAGCGACTATGTCTTAGCGGAGTGTGAATGACCTGCAGCCTGCAGTCCCATGAAGGGAGGAGACTCAGCCAAAGACCTAGAGGAAGCACACTTGCTCCATTCTAGAACACAGTTGGACCTGATACACAGAAACTTCCTTAGGTGCTCTGCTCTTAGCTTTCTGTGTTCACTTTCTGAAGATGTTTCCCCCAGTCAAGTCTTTGAGTTCCCGAGCAACGCTCCAGATGCAACCTCTCTCTCTCCAGAAGCATTCTCATGAATCTCCCTCCAGCAGCTTCTAGAGGCATCCTTCGTTTTCCTCCATCCATCTGGATTCCACATGTGTACTTCTTAAAAGGGCTCTCTAAATCTGAGGATACACAGTTCATTTTCACATCTGAAGAAGCTATGACTCTTCATCCTGGGATGCACACTCATTCTTGTGCCAGAATTTTGCACATGTATCCTAGAATCCAGATCAACTGTCCTTTGAGCATCTCCACCTGTTATCTAGTGAGTCCTCTGTCTCTAAGCTCTGACTTCGTTGATGTTGGAGTCTTATATGGGTCATCAATACAACTGTGAAGGCTACACTCTGTACACCCAAGGAGGCACCCTCTGAGAAAATATAGATGTCTGTGTGTTTGTATTTACAATGGTGTTGAACAGGTTTTCAAAGATTCATATCAGATGCATTTGTGATACGATGCCAGGGTGAAAGACCCCCGGATCCCCTTCCCCAAGAACAAGGCTCAGCACTCTGGATGCAAGAGCAAGAGGTGGTTTTATTGAATACACAGGCGCCTGCGGATGCTACAGCTTTTGGGTAGCTGAGCATGTCAGGCTGAAATCATGAGTAGCTTATATATGATTGGGGAGGCAAGAAGCAGCTTACAGAAGCAGATGCGAGGTT
>LOEQ01002447.1:268702-282012 GCA_001685075.1 Bramus lutescens | reverse complement strand
GTGCTGAAGGTGTTCCTGGAGAACGTGATCCGCGACGCGGTCACCTACACGGAGCACGCCAAGCGCAAGACCGTCACCGCCATGGACGTGGTCTACGCGCTCAAGCGCCAGGGCCGCACCCTCTACGGCTTCGGAGGTTAAGCCGTTTCCCTTCCTTTTACAAAAGGCCCTTTTCAGGGCCACCCACAAACTCAACAAAGAGCTATTGCACGTTTTAGGATATTAAAGCAAAGACGGACTGGACAGACGATGCGGGCTACCTTGTTAAGCTGTTCTTACGGTCATAGTTGTGTCAAGAGCAAGGTGATAGTTTTTAAAGGTGAGCCAGAAAGTGTGCAGGCTCGTAAACCAATATAGTACTGAATACGTTAATTTAGCAGGTTTGGAATTAGAATCTCATCATAACCTGAATTGTCAGGAATTGTCTGACATGTTGTAGGGCTGGATAACGCTTGTCTAGGAAGGGCAAGTGCTGGTTCTACACAGAAGGTATTGAAGGTAGTATATATTTAGCTATTCATTGTATACAATAAGGTCTAACTACATATTTACTGAGGACATTTTATACACGAGCTGCATAGTTGTGGAATGGCGTTTTATCATTTTAAATTCGTGTGTGTAGCACGTTTGTACAGTTGCCAGAAGAGGGAAGAGGGTGTCGGATTTCCCGGAAGCTGGAGTTACAGGTAGTTGTATTCTGATATCCAAAGTCTGGTCTTTGTATTTGACTATGCTCTAGCATGTGTATTTGACTACGCAATCTCTCTAGCAACCCCACGATGGTCTTTTGTCACTCCTGAAACCAAGGCCTAAAATTGATGGATATGAATTTAATATTTGTGGCACTCCTAAATGCATAAAACTGCTAAACCACAAATTTTAAAAACAGGTTTTTTTTTAAAGTATTTCACACCAGACTGCCCCAGTACTATTTTTGTTACGTAGAGCCCTAACATTTCCCTAAAAGAATAGAGCTCTTAATTTTTAGTAACTGCTCTTGTCAATCTAATGAAGCCTACATGTTTTGTTCATAAAATATACAAGATTTCAACTGTAACTGTTAGACCAATAGCATTAAACCATTTTATAAAATGGGACAAAATTGATCTTTATTGATAAACTGCAAAAACTTCCAATATTCTTTTTTCTTTCTTTCTTTCTTTCTTTCTTTCTTTTTTCTTTTTTTTTCTTTTTTTTTTTTGATTTGGTTTTTCAATACAGGGTTTCTCTTTAGCTTTGGAGCCTGTCCTTTGGAGCTCTTGTAGACCAGGTTGGTCTCTTAACTCACAGAGATCCGCCTGCCTCCGCCTCCCGAGTGCTGGGATTAAAGGCGTGTGCCACCATCGCCCGGCAACTTCCAATATTCTTGAGACTGCTCGCTCCATTTTTCCATTCATCGCCCACGAAATCTTAAAAAATTAAACTCAAGAAAACACGTATAATCTCTAGCTTGACTCCTAATCATCTAGGTTCATAGTGGTGGTTTGAAAGCCTGGACACTGATTAATGGTGTTTTTAAAGTGTAAATTGAAGTATAATATTTGGCCAAAATGGCATCTATTACTGAACTCATCTCTATTTTCTTCATTGATATGGTGTCGTTTCTAGAATGAAATACACCAATGATGACCTTTATGATGAGAAAGTATTAGTACACGACCAAATTTGTAAATAGGCTACACCTTAGGACCTCCAAACTTTACAACTCTAGGGTCTAGAAGACAGATCCACATAAAGCGACTGTCCACCTCATTAACTTTTTTGTTTTTTGAGACTGGGTTCCTTGTAGCTTTGAAGCCTGTCCTGGAACTTGCTCTGTAGACCAGGTTGGCCTCGAACTGCCAGAATCTGCCTGCCTCCCTGTGATTAAAGGAATGAGCCACCACCGCCCGGCTTCATTAACTTTTGTTTAAAGTGTTTTGCCATTTTAAAAATTATGGAAGTGGCTCTTAAAAGAACCTTTGGGTTTTTTAAAACTGACTTTGAAGCTCACTTCTTCACTGCTGCCTTTCTCAGGTCGGTCTTCTGCAGGCCCATCTTTGGCTTGCCACCGTTGGGGCTGGCTGCCCTCGCTTTGGCGGGGCTTTTCCACTGCTGCACACCCTTGGTGCCTTTGGTCTTCCGTCCTCCCGAGGATGCTTTTGTGGGCGTGGCCTTCGGCTTCTTGACACCCTTGGTCTTGTTGCTCTTGGGGGATCTCGAGACCCTAGACAAGCCCAGCTTCTTCGCCTTGGCAGAAGCAGATTTCTTGACCTTACCCTTGGCCTTCTCAGGAGCAGCTTTCTTGCTGAGCTTGAAGGAGCCAGAGGCGCCGGTGCCCTTGGTCTGCACCAAGACCCCCTTATTCACAAGTCTCTTGAGGGCCAGCTTGATCCGTCTGTTGTTCTTCTCCATGTCATAGCCAGCCGCAGCCAGNCCAGCTTGATCCGTCTGTTGTTCTTCTCCACGTCATAGCCAGCCGCAGCCAGGGCTTTCTTCAGCGCAGCAAGGGACATTGCGCTCCGTTCCTGAGACGTCGAAAGGGCCTCGGGAATCAACTTGGAAACCGAGACACCCCGGGGTTTGCGAGCAGCAGCCAGGCCAGGCTTCTTCTTCCGTCTCTTGGAGGTTTCTCTACAGGAATTGGGACAAGGCTACTTGAGGCTGCAAGAGCCGTTTCCGACATAGCCAAGAATTACTCAAGAGCTAACCCAGTAAGAAAAAGTAAAAGACCACCAACAGCGCTGGGGAGTCGGGGGGGGGGCTTATATAGAGGAAGGCGCGCTGTGATTGGTGCATTCCCAGGCACCTCCCCCGCCCCTGGTGGAGGGGCGTTTGTGTTTCTTTTCCCCCCCCCAAAAGTAGAAATTTCCATGCGTGCATACTGCAGAATCACACAGGTTGCGACACCAGGTGACCCACGGGGACTTGGATTCCACCTGACTTTTTACCTTTTTTTGATAAATGTTCCTGCAGGCCAGAACTAGTGGGAAAAGCCTTTGATTTTCAATCAAATTCATGAAGAAGAAGAAAACTTTCTCTTTTCTTTGAAAATTCAAAAGTAATTTTTGGTAGAAAATATATCCAATGTCTTCAGAGGGATCGTCTATATATGTAGCTTCTAACTGGCGATTAAAATCAGGCCTGAATTCTTATCGAAATTATTTATATGTGACAGAAGTAACACAGACATCCTAGCCATCTCACTGTAGAATCAGACGGTGTTCCTAGAACTATCCCAAAACTCCAGAGGCCTTCTCGAAGGGAGCAGAGCCTAATAAACGCTCCACAGACAGAGCATATTGAGAGGCGCTGCTTCCCCTGAATCCTAAGAGGAACTGCTCAAACGCCGTTATATACGTCTCACCAATACGTCCCTGTAGCCAAATCAACCTACCTCAAGGGTGTTTTTCAACCGAATTTGCCTCTCCTTTCGCGAATTAAACACCATTAGGGGGCTACTCTGTCTTATCTACCCCAGTTGAATAGGCACAGTGCCTGCCCCTTAATTATCTATATTATAAAGCTGGAATGACAGTTTACAGTCTCTTAAAGTGGCTGGGCTGGTAGATGCGGCTGCAGGTGTGTTGGAGAAGTGTTCTTCTCAGAGCCTATCCAAGGGGCTCGTCTGGAGTTAAGAGTGCCTTCAGCTGGGCTTTGTGGCAATATGCCCAGAACTAAGGCAGCTGAGGCAGAGGGAGGGCCGCCATAAGACTGAGGCCAGCATGGGGTAGAAGATGAAAGCATGTCAAGAGAAGAGGAGAAAGAGGAGAGAACATGATGCTCATTGAGGTGGAAGGTATAAAACCCAATCCATTCTGGAGGATGCTAAAATGAGGGTGTTGTGGGATTACGTCAGCTGAAGCAGAACTTGTGACCCAGTGCAGCCAGATATTATGAGTCCTTTCTGGAGACGTCTGCCCTGGTGATGCAGGGATCTTAACTGATGCCACAGAAAAGAATTTCGGAACAAGACAGTAAGAGAAAAAGCTGATGTCTGTTAAGGAGAAATTGAGGGTGGGTGGGTGTCTGTCTCAGGAAAAGGGGGTATGCTTGTGTCTTAACAGTAACCGTGGCTAGGCCTGGTGTGCAGAACTGTAACCCCTGCTACTTGAGAGGCTAGGGAAAGGGGGTCTAAGTTCAAAGCAAGCATGGGCTGTAGAATAAGTTCACAGAGGGAGACCCTGTCTCAAAATAAAAACCACACTGAAAACAGGGGGAATGTGTCTTAGTAATAAAGCATCTATCTAGCATGTGGTAGATCCTAGGTTCAAAGTCCAGGACTGTTAGGGGAATGTGTGTGTTTAAGTTTGGTGTGTGTGTGTGTGTGTGTGTGTGTGTGTTGTATGAATGTGTGTACACGTGTATTTTGTGGTTTTTAAGTTACATTGCTCAATCATCTTTAAAATTTAATAAGCAGTTCAAAAATTAAGTAAAATTTTATGAAGTGGTTACTTGTTTCTCTTCAAGAATTTCCTTTGTGGATGAACTGATAGGGATGTTTTATGAGATGCACTGTTCAGGCTTAGGGATGAGAGGTGAGCTCTGACAGCTGTCCTCAGAGGTCACATATGTATTGTCCTTAAGCATTTTGTGAGTTGTTGTGCTCCTCCTGTTTGAGATGGTTGTATTAAAATTTGACTTCCAAACAGGGAAAAGCATAAATTAAACCTTGAGGTTGAGGTGAAGGTTCCTGTGATGGTTTGAAAGAAAATGGCCTCCAAAGGGAGTGGCACTATTAGGAGGTGTGGCTTTGTTGGAGTCGAGTGGTCTTATTGGAGGAAATATGTCATTGTGGAGGGGGGCTTTAAGGTCTCATATATGTTCAAGCCACACCCAGTGTCTCAGGCCACTTCCTGTTGCTTGTACATCAAGCTGTAGGAATGTCAGCCCTTTCTCCAGTACCATGTCTGCCACCAAGTCTCAAGATGATGATAATGGACTAAACCTCTGAAAATGTAAGCCACCACAATTAAATGTATTACTTTATAAGAGTTGCTGTGGTTGTGGTGTCTCTTCACAACAATAGAAACCCTAACTAAGGCTGTTCCCTACCTGTATCTTCTGAATTTCCTGTCTTTCTATCTTTTATCACCAGAGCCCAGGACCACCTCAACCCAAAGAAAACCCATTAGGGCTATTTGGGAAAGTCTCTAGATGCTTGTGTGAGAAGTGTGTTCTCTATTCCAAGAGCCATCAGAAGTTCATGAAAATTAATTATTATATTATTGTAGTATTTATCTAGGCTTTATATGTTTGGCATAAACATCATCACCATTACTGATAAGTGCTGAGTGTATAACATTGGGACTCTAGCAGGAACCTTAGAATTTCAAAGGCAGTGTCCAGGGGGACAGTGTGGGGAAAGTCTACATCTGAAATATTTCTGAACCAAAACTTGAGGACAAGGCATGAAATTTCTGAATGCAAGAGATAAAAAGTTTCCTCTCCCCCACCCTCCACACACACACACTCCAGAAAATAAGAGTATCTTAATAAAGTACATAAATTCATATATTTTATTCTAGTATGTTTCCTGTGGAAAAATAAATAAAACAAAACTACCAGTTGAGAGTCACGAGACTAATTTCCACCTTGCCAGCGCAGTGTGATCTTCCCTGTGAAAACAGGTCCGTCTCTCTGAGCGACTATAAATTTGATATCACTTTGGTTGCTCTGACCCTTTATCACAGCCCAACTTTCTGAACCATTAACTGTCAGTGCCATTTAGTCATCAAGCTGACCTTTACAGATTGGCAGAGCATATTAGTCTATTGCTTTAAAAGCAACATGGAACTGACAAATTTAATGAATTTTTAGATTCTATAATTGAAAATCCAGAAAAAAGAACTTGGATTCATAGTTTGCCCTAGGCAATGGAAAATAACCATTTTAAAAAAAAATCACATATGCCCAGACCTGTCCAGGTACAGTTTGCGTTTCACCGTGCAGTGCTGTGTAGCCCAGGCCGCCCTTCTATTCCTGGTCTTCTTGTTTCAACCTCTTCAGTCAGCCATGGGGGTACAGGTGACCACCACTATGCCTGTCTTCATTTTTCTCTTCTTTCTTTTTCTTCTCACACACTACTGTGGGGGATGGAGCATGGGGCCTCGCACATGACAGGCATGCCCTCTAGCTACACCCTTAGCCTGTTTCTTTCAGGTGGTTGACCTAAGTTTTTCCTCTTCAGAAGAAAAAGGTTTATAAATAAAACATTTATAAATGAAGATTTCCAATTTGCATGATCTATATTCCGAAAAATAGAGATGCAAATTAACTCAAAAATACAAAACTAGTTACATAGGTAGTGATTCATTTGTAAAAAAAATATACCTCCACATATAGTAATTTCTAATCATATTTAGTTAATAAAATTACATACGTAGGATGCATTTTTGCTTTACATGATATTTTTATTATATGTACACTATATATTCACATATCACCAACACTTAAAAGCTTTCTTTAGCTAGGAGTATTTTCATTTTCTACTCATGCGTGCCTTTCCTATCACAAACGTCTAGGGTGAACATTTTCTATGGAATCTTTAGCCAGATGCTTCTATCAGTTGTTCCTCGAGTTTTGAAAAGCCTGCCATTAGTCTGCTCGTGTCACCCATTTCCATTGTCTCATTTGTCAGATGGAACAACAGCCAGCACTGGTGAGTGGTAGACGAGATGTCAGGTCTACTCCTCCTGTAGAGACAGAAAGAGAAAAGTGAACTCACTCTAGCTCTGCTGCAGATGCCTGCTGCTCTTCCTGGAGTGAAAATGACAATGGGGATTAGCATAGACTGGGGTGTTATTGTTGTTGTTGTTTTCTGAGAGACCAGCAGTGTTCTGAGGAGCCTATTAATACCATTCAATGCATTTAGTCATCACAACCACACTATGCCAAACTACTGCTGCTCCCCTCCTGATTATAGAAGATGGAACTCAGCAACAGACACTGGTATCCCCAGGAGCTGATAGATGCTGGGCCTATACAGTAAAGCCAACCCCTGTGCTACTTGAGCCTGGTTTCAATAAAGGATTCGTGGGATCACTGAGTTAGCGTCCTGGGAGGTCCATTCTGTGGGAACCTTCAAGGATAGGGATTGATCAGGTGGAAAAGGAGTGGCGGTTGTTCTAAAGGGAAGTGGTGGCACTGCCCAGGTGCAGGGATGGTACAAAGGGGGAGCACTGGCTTGAGCTGGACCCTGTGGAGCTGCCTGTGCAGGATTGCAAAGGTCCTTGCATGAGGAAAGCAGGAAAAAAGAGTGTTTGTTATTCCCACATGAGGGAGGCCCTGAGTGATGCGGGATGTCCTTCTGTATATGTGTTGCTCTTATCGGTTAGTGAATAAAGCTGCTTTGGCCTGTGGCAGGGCAGAGTAAAGCCAGGCAGGAAATAGAGAGAGAGTAGGCCGAAGGAGGACACAGTGGAACTTTACCAGTAGACTACAGCCTTGTGGCGATACACAGAATGATAGAAATGGGTTCATTTAAGATATGAGTTAGCCAGAAATATGCCTAAGCTATTGACCATGCAGTTGTAATTAATGTAGTTTCTGTGATTATTCGGGTCTGGGCAGCCAGAAACAAAAGAACCTGGTGACAATAGAGGGAAGCAGAGGTAAGGGGTTCACTCTCTTTAACAAGTGGGAGGTAAGCATTTCGACCATCTCTCCTATTCAGGGTGTCACCTCTGAAGGCCCAAGAGCTCATTGTGTTTCTTCCAGCATCTTTGTTTTAATAGAGTTTACATAATCTTTTGTAAACGCATTGAACTTCAGAGCTGGAAAATTGGCTCAATGGTTAAAAGTGCTTGCTTTGCAATGAGGATAAGAATTTGGATCTCAGCACCTACATAGCAAGCTGGACATTTCTACAAAAGCCTCTAAACCCTGGCTCTAAGTAGGAGCAGGGACAGAAGTAGAATTTGCTGGCTTCTAGCCTGGCCAAGAAGAAAAAGAGAGACCCTTCCTCAAAGGAATAAGCAGAGAGTACTAGAAGAGAACACCCAAACTTTTCTTCTTTCAGTGTGCATGCACAGGCTTGCACATCTTTGCGCATACATGTGAATACACATGCATGACAGACATATACACACACAAAATACATAAATAGAAACAACAAGAAAGGTAGCATCCTTAAGGACTGTGCTAGAAAGAACCACAGCTCTCCTTTCAAGTGTTCACACTCATCTTCACAGCTACTTCTTTAAATCACACCAGCTCTCAGGGCATCACAAGCAACAGTATGGATTTAAAGACAAGCATCGAGAAGAGCACAAATAGATTTAATCAGACTACACATGTTTTCTTTACTGGTTTAATTCCTCAAGCTTCCTCCAGCTTTCATTGTATTGTCTAAGGATTAATTGAGTCATGTAAAAAAACTCTTAGAACAGTGCCTGGCACACAGTAAGCACTATGCTACATTTGACTACTAATTATAGCAAGCATTTGCATCAGAGATCCTAGTTTTTATATTTGCTGCCATTCATCATCCTCCTTTCTCTGCTCTACTCCTTTGCTTTCCCCAGAATTTAGGCCATTCTGACACTCTGTACACCTAGAATTAGAATAACCATTGTTAACACGTTGCCTTCCCAGCTGAGGTGGAAGTCCCATGAGGGTAAGCACTTTGTCCTTTGCCCATGAGACAGTCTCTGGAGATAGACAGCTAGTTAGCAGTGATCCGACAAGGGCAGGGGACAAAGGGGGAAGCCTCCTTCCTTAAATCACTGCAGATCTGTGGCTACACCTAACCCACAGCAGACGCTGTTAACTGAGAAGCCATCCTGGGGTCCTTTATAAGAACAGAAGGGAAAGTGTAGGAGGCACAGCTTAAAGAAAGCATTGGAGAAACCAGACTTGTGAAACCCTCAGGTCTATTTTCTTCCAAGGAAGAAAAGTGGCTGTTGCCTAGTCACCCAGAGGGCTGGAGCAGATGTTGTCTGACAACCTGGAGGTCTTTTTGCTATTCTATGGGGCCAGCCTTCCTGAATCCCCATTATCCTGAGCATTGTGAGCCCTTTTCCTGAGCTTTGTGTCTCAGTAAATAGAACCTTTCATTATGAAAGAGGTCCTGTGTACTTCACATCCTCCATCAACAGAATCTGTCCTTATGCTTATTACAAATCCTCCTTAGGCCCTTGCCCTGAGCACTGGTCATCAGTCAACAGGACTCATTTTTATGGTAAAGGTCTCAGGTGCTTTGCTCCTTTGCTCTCTGTAACTTTGTCTAAAGCTTTGCTGTGATAATTGTCACGTGGAAACCTTTTTTCAAAGCTTTACTGCGCTTAAATGTGTAAGAAAAATAAACCCTGAGGTCAGACTCGGGAAGTTTTTGTCCCAGCACCTGCTAAGTTGGGGCCAACTGGAGTTTCGTTCTTCACCTCTCACGGACTGTGTTCTCTGTGGCCATGATGCTTGCCTGTAACACACAGTTTGGCAGAGAGGCACACAAGAGGCTCTAAGAACCAGCCCTTCAAGCTACATGTGTCTCAGGGGTCTGTCTATAGAGGGTCCTAAAAGAAAAACACCCACCATGCCAGCTCACACACCAGACTGATGGAGACCCATTGATCCTTCCCTTCCTATTTACCTGATTAAAGCCCCTCTTTATGTTTAGAATTGACTGGGTCAAGAGATAAACCTCTGATTCTTAGAGTCTAGAACCCTCAGCACTCTCTTTAATACCTATAAAAAGGACATTTTTGATCCACACTTGGAGCTGGCAGTGTTTGGGGGCTTTTGTTTGTTGTCTATCCAACATCTTGGAACCTGAATCATCTCTGTAAAATTCCCAAGCAATTTTACAATATATATTACATATGGTTAGAATTTTATATTTATTTAAATATATTAAATTTCAAATGCATGAGTGAAAGATAGAGTCCAGTGTCCATCACCTCAATTGTTTAAGGAAGTCTAATAATAGAAATGGACATTTGTTGAAAATTAAATAATCAGCTTTTCTAAGTTTAGCCAATAACAGTAGAGAACATGTGAGGGAAATTATGCATAAGAAAAGAGAGAAAGCAGTAAGAAAAAGAAAAGCAAGAATAAAGGTGGAGGGGGGTAGGGGCTGGAGAGATGGCTCAGCAGTTAAGAGCACTGACTGTTCTTCCGGAGGTCCTGAGTTCAATTCCCAGCAACCANAAAAAAAAAAAAGAATAAAGGTCGGTGAATTGCTGCCTTGCTGCTGTGACAAATGCCTAACGAGCAACTGAAGGACGCTTTGCTGTGGCTCGCAATCCAGCCCATCACAGCAGGGAAGGCAAGGTGGCAGGAATGTAGCTGGTCACCCTGCATCCAGGGTCCAGAAGATCGCTTTCTGCTTCTTATTCAGTATGTAACCCCAGATCATGGGATGTTGGGAGAGTTCTTGCAGACACACTCATTATTGTTTCCATGGAGATTCTAAATTCCAACAAGCTGTTAAGCATGTTGGAGAACGGGATACTGCCGAGGAAGGCCAGGACTGCATGTCAAGAATGCACTGAGTTGCCTCCTCACAATAGGTTTGTCATTCTCCGGTCTTCATCACTTCAGACCCAGCAGCAGAGAGACCCGACACTGCGGGGTGACCACCAATATTCTACCAAATGCGCATTGGGATGTTGCTCTACAGAAATCTTTGGGAGAGCCAAAAACTGCATTTATTTTCTTTTATGAGTGTACATCATGCATACCTATCTGCATATTACTTGCATGCCTGGTGCCCATGGAACCCAGAAGAGAACATTGAATCCTCTGGAATTGGGATTGCAACTCAGTTGTAAACTGCCGTGTGGGTGCTGGAAATTGAACCCAGGTCCTCTGTAAGGCCAGCCACTTACAGTGAGCCAACTCTCAGCCCCTCAACTGTTTTTGTCTACTCAGAACTAGAGGGTTGTAAGAAAACTTACTTCCCTTTTCCTAATTTATAATCGACTACAATACTTGAAGGCCCAGAAAGCTGATTTTAGAATCTAAGTAATTTAGTGAGTTTATCGTGTCTTGAAGAAAAGGCCGAAAGCAGCTATGTACTTGGCTCACTTGACTGTAGGCTTCGTCACCCAGGGTGCATGGGATAAGAGTTCAGATAAAGGAATGTTTAATGCCATAAACTTGTAATTACTGGGAGTGCCTGAAAAAGTGCTTAATCTAAACTCCTTGGAGGATAACTGTTTTAAATCTCCTTAAGAGTTCCTAAACAGATTACGATTGGAGGAAGGGGTGCATTTTCTCTCAACCTAACATTTTTATCTGAATTCTATAATGTGTAAAATTCCATCTCTCTTAATGATAGACTACCCAGACTGACATAAAGCTGTTTCACATCCATCCTTCTAATATAAGAATAAAATGCAGGGCTGGAGAGATGGCTCAGTGGTTAAGAGCATTGCCTGCTCTTCCAGAGGTCCTGAGTTCAATTCCCAGCAACTACATGGTGGTTCATAACTATCTGTAATGATGTCTGGAGCCCTCTTCTGGCCTGCAGGCATACAAGCAGACATCATACTGTATACTAAATTTAAAAAAAAGAATAAAATGTATAAACTGTGTCAGAGAAGTGCAGACAGCATGTGTATGGACTTGACCTGCCAAGAAGGCTCAGACAGTTAAGGTGCTCACCACCCAGTCTGATGGCCTGAGTTCAATCCTTGGGATCCATAAGGCAGAAGGAGAAAGTGGACTCCCTCAACTTGTCCTGACCTGTACTTGTGCTGTGTCAAGTGTGAGTTTCCCACACAAAATAGAGAAGATGTAATTTTTAAAGGGAAAAACTTCTTTAACCTTTCTCTGACAATTTTCATTTTTACCTATATTAAATTCTAAGTTCATAATATTAGGACAGCCAAGATGTTTTTACATGAAAACCAAAAACAGTCTTTGGGGATCTTCTCCATTGCCACTTAGTGGCAATTTTCCCACTACCTGGAAGACAATTTGCAATGCTACAGAATTAGTTGTGTTCCTTCTAGAAGGTGGGTACGATTACCATCACCCTTAAGGTACAGGTGAAGAAGCTGAGGCATGGCTCGCATTAAAGTCTCCCCATGAGCATGTGACAAACTGCCTGGAATTTAACTTCAACCCCAGAGGCTTCCCCTTTTCAACAATGAACAATGCTTTGCAGTTTTGCTGGTGTGAACCAGTTCTCAGCTCAGTGTTCAGTGATGCTTTCTTCAATTCTCAGCCCGTCTTTCTGAGTGGGTAATTATTGTACTGTGCAAGGTCTGTGTGGTGATGTTTGTCAGTACCTCGAGGACAGTCAATTATTAGTACACATTTCTTGTGCGTTACCACCACCACCAACCCAGCATTTTTTTATATCGAGTCCTGAAAATTGAACTTTGGTTTACATATAGCATAGAAAGCACTTTATTGAATGTATTATTTTATTTCCTCAGTACTCTCTTCAAAATAATTTTTAAAGAATCGATTACAAGTAGACAATCCCTGGAAACTCAAATACAGCTATTATTTTAGTGTCCTAACCTTCTTTGCAGTATGGAGGGAAATTGGTTGTCACCAAGAAAGAGAAAACTCCCCAAATAGGTTTTGGTCTAAAACTCATCCTGCCAAATTGAGTATGAACTTAGAACTTGAATATTGGTAAAGAACTGATCTTTGCATTAAAATGAGCATAAATCCCAGCTACACGAAAAGAAAACTGGGAGTATCACCAGAATCCGGGGGCGGCGACTGTCAGTGTCGGAGGCTCGTTTGATAACGGCATTTTATTATACCCTAAAACCTTACCAGAAGCTGATCTAACATCTTAGGGGTTAAGTAAAACTGCAAGCTGCTGTATGTAAAACCTACAAATATGAAAAGGCTGTTTTGTCTAACAGGCTGCTCTTTCCTGCATAGAGCTTTCAGAACGGAAGCAAACTTGAAGCACTTCTCCCCAAAATAAACGACCTGGAATAAGTGTTTAAGACAAAACATCAGTGGCCAGAATACTACCAGGTCCATTTACTGACTCCATTACCTATCTATCGTCCTTGCTCTATGACTTCGTTCCTTCCGGTGAACAGAATGAGATCAACCGGAAGTGACGTTTACAGGCTCTGGAAGTTGTTTCCTATGAAACATTTCAAAACACAATTCTAACTAAAAAGTAACACATTAATGCTTTACGTAACCCTGACCACTATTAAAAGGGCTTAAAGTGCTAATAGCTTTTACACAAATCTTAAAAAATTAAGCTGAACAGTGTTTTGTCACAACTCTTTTTGAGAAGGTGGGTGGCTCTGAAAAGAGCCTTGGAATTCAGAAGAGGCTTACTTGGCACAGTCACTTTACTTGGAGCTGGTGTACTTGGTGACGGCCTTGGTGCCCTCCGACACGGCGTG
>LOEQ01002447.1:235991-248540 GCA_001685075.1 Bramus lutescens | reverse complement strand
ATAGATAGATAGATAGATAGATAGATAGATAGATAGATAGATAGATAGATACGGGCGGGCGGACGGACGGACGGACGGACGGACGGACGGACAGACAGACAGACAGACACATAGATACATAGATAGATACATAGATGCATGCATAGATACATACATAGAATGTTTTCCAGTATCCAAGAGCTAGTAGTGTTTGGCTTAACAATTCCTTGATCCAGTCACCTCTTTCCTTCGACATTTACTTATACAAAAGGATTAAATCTCTCTTCCCAATTTAGCTTATACAGCTACTCCAATAAATACCTAATTTTGTTACTTGTAAGTGCCACCTTCAACAACACTTAGACTAATGCAGCCATGTTTGGTGCCATTTCAGAATGAGGATCACCTTTCCTCCAGTGTTCAAAATGTGAAAACGGAAGCATCCTACATCACCCTTAACTGTGCCTTCTAAGCACCCCAGAAATCCCTTTGACAACTCCATTTCTACTGACAGGCTCTTTGCAGTGAGGTTTTCCAACATGATCCACAGAATTATTTTACGCTTCCCTAATTGTTCAGTTATAAAGCCACTTTCACGGTTTGGGGTGACTGTTACCGCAGCACCCTCTCTCTTGGTTCTCTGATCCGCCAGGCTGCTCTCATTCCCGTAACAAAATGTCACAAACTGGGTAACTCAAATGACGTGACAAATTTATTTTCTCTTGATTCTGGAAGAGGAGCTTGATATCAAGGTAGAGGCCCAGGCCATTTCTGATTGCTCCAGGCCTGTCTTACAGGTTACTGTGTATGGCATGAATGAGCATGATCATCCCTTGCTGTGTTTGCTTATTCAAGCCCGCGAGATTTAGTGCTTTTCCTGTATTACCAATTCAAGCTGCAACTCACAAATGTCAAGACTTGTGCAATTTAATCCTCTGTATTTCTTATTCTCATCTGAGGATCCTCACGTAACTGTCTCTGACCACACTGCCTCTTTGAAGTCATCTCCATTGCTCCTCAAGTCATTCTGGTCTCATCGTCTTCCCCATAGCCTTGCGTTCTGGAGCTCTAAGGTTTTTGTATTGCTGTTAACTCTCTGAAACGCTAGCCCACTAACTTTCCTGTCACAGCATTTTCAGCCTTTGGGTCTCGTGTAAAGTAGACCTAAATAGGAGTAGTTTGCATTTTAAAGTATGAAATATAAATAACAATGACATTTTAAAATCTTTTGTATGCCACAGCATTAATGCATTTTTTTGTGTTTATGAATATACTTTGGGCAGGGATGTCATTAAGTAAAAAGGAAATACATACACATATTTCATATATATTTACATATGTACACACGCACAAACATATATACCATATATATCCCATCTATACCAGAGTTTGGGTTGTCTTGATCTTGTGCAGTTCTATGCAGGTAACCAGACCTTCTGTGAATTCATAATTGCAATAGACATGTCATCTTCAGAGATAACAGAAATACATCATGCTGAACAAATTTGTATGCCCTTGTGCAGCGGCCACGCTAGGCTTCTCTATATTGTGACAATTTTAGTATACGTGCTGCCCAAGTGAGCACTTGTTTCAATTCTTTAAAAAAGAGTCTGAGGTTATCAGATCCTGCCATTCCCTCTCCAATTAGATGTTGCTCAATTAAGTAGAGAACTGGTCTACTAAGTGTCATGCCACAGCACCCACTAGGGAATCTGGTATTCAGTGAGCATTCACATATCTGGTCAGTGAACCAGAGAAGGGTGTCTTTGCTCAGACAGCCTTTTATTGTCCAAAGCATGTTTGTGTGACTTTTGTATAAAAATGTCTGCTGCCGGTGTAGGAAATTCCCATTCCTCCTACCCACCTGCCAGAAACACAGTAACGCTGAAAGCAGTTGCTTCTTTTGTTTTCTATTTCCTGAGTTTGTCCACCAGATTTCTGCCTCACAGTAACAATGAGTTCTTTTAAGGCTTATTCTCTGCTGGCTGAATTGCACTACAGGAGCCGTCTTTAAATGTTGTGGATCTATAGCTAACAGATGTTTGCTTAAAGTCATGGCAGAGAAGGGTCACACAGCTCAAAAGCATAAACAAAAAGTCTATTTCATCTATTTTAGACGTCTGCTCTGTGGTAGATTTTTTTTCCATTCTAAATGCTGAAATTATATAGTTAGCTATCTCATCTACTGGATGAATTTGTTGAAGAATGACATCTTCCCTGTGTCTGTATACTGGCACCTAACCCTCTTCCCACACAAGAGATCATATTAATTGATGACCAAACTGCATCTGCACAGAATGGATGCTCACAGCCTAAACTTCCAAGAACTGTAAGCATATTTCCAGGTATGGACCATTTTAGTCACTTCTTGGTCTTAAATTGTATTAGCTAGGTTTGTGAAGAGAACACAGGACACACTATAGGTCTGTACTTCCCAGCACAGCAGAGCCACCTGTCACATTTTAAACTTCTGTTCAATAATTAAAACTTCAGGCTCACAATCTCATTCATCACATTTCAAGCTTCCAGGGGATGCTGTAGGGACTGGACAGACTAGAGATGCATGTGTCTTTCCCAAAAGTTCTCTAGGGCAGCAGTGGGATGAGGAGTTCTTGTTCCTCTGTGCTAAAGGGCTAGTATGTTCAACAGTCTCCCATCAGGTGGCATCTGAAAATCAGGTCACAGGATACAATGTGGAGCCAGGCAGTGGTGACACACACTTTTAATCCCAGCACTTGGGAGGCAGAGGCAGGTGGATCTCTGTGAGTCTGAGGCCAGCCAGGATTGCTTCATAGAGAAACCGTGTCTCAAAAAAAAAAAAGAAAAGAAAAGAAAGAAGGAGAAGGAGAAGGAGAAGGAGAAGGAGAAGGTCTTCTTCTTCTTCTTGAAGAAGAAGAAGAAGAAGAAAGAGGAAAAGATACGATGTGTATACCAGATAATCTGAGTTTCAGATAAACATTAACAAATTGTTTTGGTTTCTACTGACCCAGTAGTTCATGAGACTCACTGTACTCAAAAATTAAATAGAAAAAAAGGTGAAACAAAATCAAAATCCCAGAAATTTGAGTGTAACTGTGATGAGAGAAGAGAGGGATAGATGGGAACTCTTTCATATTCTACATTATGAAGACACTTTTACTCCGTGCTGTAGAAAGGGATTGGCTCATATGAGTCCTTACTAGATTAGTATACACATTGCTGTTTATTCATTCTGAGTTACACCATTCCCAGCCCAGACACCCCCGGAAGAGTGCAAAATTAATACCAACAGAAACTAGACTCCCTGTCAAGAAAAGCCTAAACCCCAGCATCCACAAAATAAGAAGAGAGTCAAAGGAGATGATCGGCAAGGCATGAACACCATCAGACTCAGAAATGTGGTTGATCGCCTGACGAGAGGGCAGGACCAAGCTTTGTATTGACTGACAGCCTTGTTCCCAACCCATCTTCTCCATCAGGAGAGGAGATTGGAGACTGATTTTCGGGATTTTAATGCAATGTCCACTCAAACTGCGGGCTCTTTCAATACACTTGAGTTTTTAAAGACTTGACTCCTGTCTCAGTTACAACTAGACATTTTGTATTTTGGGTTGCCAACTGGCATCTCTATGCAATGGGCAAAGTTAAGAGCATCTATCCTTCCTGGGAGTCTGGGCCCTTTGGCTGTGGGAGTTTCCTATGTGGGGAATTGAGAAGAGCCATGAGCTAGAGAGAACTTAACTCAGAACAAGAAAAAGGGTCTGTGCACTGATGAAGGCTGAGAGGATTCCAAACACAGTTACTGTAGTTCTTTCTCTCCTTTAGGTTCCATAAGGAAGAAATGCTAGGCTATCAAGTACTTACCAGACCTATCAGTTCCCAGAAATGGATTAGTGGTGTCACAGACCTAAAATTATTTTTTCTATCAAAATCTTAGTCTTTCATGATCTAGCAAATAGACTAAATACCCATGCTCACACACACACACAAAAAAAAAAAACAACTAAACTCAGAGCAAATAAATATGCAGGTATAGTATGACTTTTCAAAAGGGGAATAAGAAGGATAATTTAAAAAGATGAGTACTAATGTGTTCGCATGTATTGTGTGCCTTGTATAAGTCCTTTGAATGATCTCTCAAGGTGTAACACATTTTCAATGCTAAACAAGTCCTTAAATGGGCAGTGACTACATGTGATTCCATGTGGGATGTTACCTTATTAAAAAATTGGATTTAAGATGGGCAGTGGTGGTGTACATCTTGAATCCCAGCACTCAAGAGGCAGAGGCAGGCGGATCTCTGTGAGTTTGTAGCCAACCTGGTGTACAAAGCGAGTTCCAGGCAGGCTCCAAAACTACAGAAAAACACTATCTTGAAAAAAAAACAATAACAAAAGAAGATTGGATTTTAAACTGTTTTTCATTGTTTTCATACTACTGCAGGCTACAGGCTTTTTGTAAGTATTACTAAACTTAGAATTTTATTCTTTCAACATGAATTTAGCTATCCAAATCATAGGATGTGAAGATTGTTAAAAGTATGTGGAAAACAGTTGGGATTTTGAAATTTTCGATCAATAATCTCTGAATCTCAGAATGTAATACTGCAGTGGATAGCAGAGTTCTTTCCATGAAAACTGGAGTCTTTCAGTTTTTCAACCTGAAAAGTTGGGGACCCAAAGAGCATGCAAGAAGTTCCAAGGATGTAAGGTGCCTGTCCTGCTGGGCTTTGCTAGGAGCAACTACACACAAAGATGCTACACAATCATTACACTGAGCTGACAAGGACTAGAAGGGTCTGCTTAACAGACCTGCGGGGAAAACAAAGATGAGGATGTGTGGATAGAAAGATATATAGGCCTATGACAAGCCTATACAGCTTTAGAAGTAGCACATTCCACGTTCCTGAGCTGGAATATCTGTTATACCACGGGAGCCCACAGATTTGACTCTCTGTTCCATCATGACCTAAAAACAAAGAGTTCAAACCTGTTCTTGATCCTCAAAGCCAGATAACTGAATGTTTGATCTAAGGTGTGGTTACTGTATGCTTTGAGAATTAAGGAAGTAATTATAGTCGTTTGTTCCTCGTAGCATGGTATGGTGATCTTTTACCCTCCCCTTTTGCTTGGGGTATATAAGGGCCATGAGAAATAAATTTGGGCGGATTCAGTATTCCCTGGATGTCCAACCGACTCTATCTTTTGTCTCTTGGCTATTCTTTCCTCAGTTTTCACCCCCGTTTCAGTCATGTTCGAACAGTTCTGCTGGTTTCTGACTTCGTACAAACTACTTCCTTCTGTCCTTAATGAGTCAAGCAAGGGTCAGAAGGTGTTTCTTATACTCAGAAAGTCCCAAAATGTGTTTCTGTTTTAAACAAGATTGTTAGCAACATATTATGCCAGGATTGGGAACACTGAGAAACTTATTTTTTAGTCCCTACGTTATGATTCTAATATATGTTATTATTGCCAAAGAAATATGCTTTAAAGCATGCACACAAATGTAGTCTTGCATGATCCAGAAAATAACCTACCACCCAGGTTTATGCAAATAAGCCTGATCTCAGGGGGCATGAAAATGCCAGGGCTTGCTTGGGAGGGGGAGCCTTGTTAGGGAAAAGAAAGGAAGGAAGAGGCTCAACAGGAGTGGGAGGTGAAGGAGAAAAAAATGCTAAAAATTACCAAGATATATTGTATACATACACGAAATCGTCAAAGAATATAAACAGTCTAGGTTTATTCTTCACATGAATAAGGGAGGCCAGGAGAGGAGAATAATAAATCCAGAGGAGCTCCTTCAAGGAGAAATGTGTCTGTTCTGAAATAAGTCATGCAGTGGAAATGTTGACTAACTTGAAATAATAGGATATGTATTGGGGCTGCAGTGATCTGCAGTTGAAAGCACTAGCAGCTCCTGATGATGACCCTGGTCTGTGTCAGCAACTTCTCTCCAGCAGGGTCCAGTTCTAGGAGGTCTGTCCTCCACAGGCATCACACATATATGGTTCACATGCAGGCAAGCAGGCATACACACATACACATCATTTTTAATGACATAAATATTAAAAATCTACCTTTTAGCTGGGCATAGTAATGCACATACACCTTCAATCCCAGCACTTGGGAGGCTGAAGCAGGCAGATCTCTTGAATTCAAGACCAGTCTGGTCTACAGAGCCAGTTCCAGGACAGCCAGGGTTACACAAAGAAACCCTGCCAAAAAATAAAAATAAAAAAGAATCCACCTTTCTACATCTCCCTAGCTTGTTTTTCCCCCTTGTGTAAACGTTCCAGTGTTGATTTATGTTGATGACTCCCAAAATGAGCATATTTTATCTCACTCTTTCCTTTTCATCTTAGACGGAAGCAGCCTGCACATGTGCCCTTTTAATCAGTCTAACTTAGAAAACCTTTCAGAAGAGAACACATTCTCTCACCATCTGATATTGGATGCTGTTGTAACACGAATGTGTGTCTTAATTTATATAATTATTCCTATATTAGCGAGGTTCTCCAAAGACACAAAAACAGTGTAATATAGAACTAGATAGACAAATAGATCTACCTAAGAGAGGACATCTATTTAGATAGATATACAGCCGACAGATGCTGAGACGCTCCAAGGCTGGCTATTTACTAACTGGAATCCTACAGTACACACAACAAGACTGATTGCAAAGCCAAAGGTCTCAGAAGGAGGGAAGCTGATGATGTAACCTTCAGTCCATGGTCTGACACAAGAGGGACCTTGTTTAGATCCTGGGCTTACCAAGGGGCGGAGGAAACAAATGTCCTAGAGAAAAAGAGGAGTGTGTCCTTGGTCCAGGTGAGAGAGAGCAGACTCTTTTCCTGTTCACCCTCCCTCCAGGCCCGAAGCTGACTGGAAGACGCTCAACAAACACTAAGGAGCAAGAATGGCTCTGGTAATTCAGTTCCCAGCGTGTGAACTTTGGAGGTCACGTGCAAACCACAGCACAACCCACAGTGTTAGGGGTTTGGGTTGCTTCCAGTTTCACTTAGTGAGACAATTTCCACACAATGAACCCCAAATCACAACCAAACTATAGCTGTAGTCACGTGTTGCTAGAATGGTGAACATCTGAAGTTCAGGTCACTCTGGGATTGGATTCAAGAGCCTTTCCATTAAAACCTGTACTACCACAGTATTTGGAACCTTAATTTCTTCATCTCTAAATGACTATGAAAATGAAAAATTATCAAGAGGATGAAGTATTTGGTATTTAAGGAATAACAAAAATGAAAATATATTCATTTGCAATATCATTCCTGTTGTGAGAGCTAAAAGCAAAATGTTTTGAAAGGAGTAGATTTCCCAAATTTCAGCCTGAAGAGGACAAGAAAATGGTGCCTGGGAAGGAAGACAGTGACTCAGATTACCTGCTTGGGACACCGACTAGCTAAACATTCATTTTCTACCTTGCCTGTGTAGAAATTAGGAACCACACACCCCTAACTGTCCGCACCCTCCTAGACAGCATACTTTATCCCCCTCAGAGAATGTCTCTTCCGGCCTGGGTAGGTAGCTCAGTGGTAGCATTGCCCTGGGTTCCACCCCAAGCCTAGAGAGGTGGCCTCTGTTACTCTATAATTTATTTGGTACATTGCTGTGTTTTCTGTTTCCATATGATACCTGATGATGTCTGCCATGTAGCTGTTAGAGCCTTAAGAAATAGCTGATTTCCTAAGACCAATACTGGGGAGAAATTTTACTTTTAGCCCTGAAAATCCAGGAAGTAAAGAGAGAGAAACATTGTCTCACGGGCTGAGTTGGAAGGGTACACCACGCTTATTCTTAAGAATACATCTACAATATGAAGCAAGAGAGAAAGGGAAAATTAAAGGGACTTGGGAAGGAAAGGAGCCCCTTGCCCCTGACACTGGCTACAGTTTTCTCTAGCTGAGAGTCTGAGAAGTCCAGTACCACCAACAGAATTCCCATGAAGATTGCCTACAAAGCAATTTCCTTTTCTGTAGAGATATTTCAAGTAAGAATGTTAAAATAACAACAGACCATGCTGGAGACCCAAGTGTGTGAAGCCTCTGAGTTTTCAACACCCTGCTTCCGAAGCTGGACATCTGCAGCGATCTGAAAACGGGGTTGCTTTGTTTACTGTCATAATCCATCTGGACCTAGTGTAGTTGGGATCCCCCCAAGCTATGTGATCAATGAGTCTGTCTTATAACTTGTAATCATGGCCAGGACACCTCAGAAACCAATCATGATCTCATTAAAAAAAAAAAATTAAGGCACCTTAGAAACCCTTTGAGGTGTGAACTTCAGAAGCACCAAATCACACAGACAGCTACAGGGGCTCTCAAAAGAGACTTTGGAGAAGCCTGCACCATCTTGCTTATGCACTGTTCTGAGAAACACCTTTCGCTCTCATCCATTAGTGCATGTGCTTAAGTCTATATTGACATCTTTACTTTGTTTGGGGTGTGTGTGTGTGTGTGTGTGTGTGTGTGTGTGTGTGTGTGCCCACACGGCTTCTGTTGCTGCGATACTAATACCAGGACCGAGTGCAACTTAGAGAAAAAAGAATTTATCTCATCTTTCAGGTTACAACCCATCATTGAGGGAAGCCATGGCAGGAACTCTGGGTAGGAGCTAAAGCAGAAACCACAGAGGATCATTGCTCATTGACTTGTTCTCTCTGGCATGTGCTGAGCTGACAGACTTGTACAAAGAAGAATCTCATACTTAAGAACTATACCACCAACAGAGGGCTGGGCCCTCCAACATCAATTAGCAATCAAGAAAATACCCCTAAAGACAATGTTTCCAACATTGAGGCCAACCCCCACTTGAGACTCCTTGAGATAACTCAGGACTGTGTCAAGTTAACAGCAGAAGCTAACTAGGAAAGCAAGGATACACGCCTGTGTGCGGTCTGTGTACACCTATGTAAGTTTAGACACAGCAAACCCAATGGAGTGGGTGGACATGTCAAACGCAGCAAAGCCTTCCGACTGGGTTATCTCCTATGCTGTGGATAGGTTGGAAAGTCAGGTCTCCACCCAATGCAGAGAAATCGTTTTCTCTGATGGGCCCCCTCAACACCTAATGGAGGCAACTGTAACAATTGCTTCAGTAGTCTGAGAGGCTGACAGTTGAGCTCAGGCCTCTGACAGAGCATCTCCAAGGTCACGGTCACAGTTAAACCAAGGGGACTCGTGTGAGCAGCGGCTTCTGTGCGCCACACACTCAGTCCCATGGCAGCCCTTGTTGTTTGCTCAGAATTCACACTGAAAATCACGGCAGTCTGAGGTCCCGCTTCCTTTCTGTCTTATATTCAGATTCTCTGTGTATCAGCAGGGTGAAATTACCCATAAATGTAATACCTGAGCAACAGAACAAACAAAGGCTTCAAGCTTTTTGTTTTGCTACCACAAACGTTAACCAAGACTTCTCCCAGCACACTACAGCATTAAAGAACCTGTCTCTTCCCAATAAAATGCCTCCCCTGCAGCCTTTCTCTCTAACACACACACACTCTCTGTCTCTCTTCCTGTACTGTGCCTTCTTGCCACCTAGAAGAGTCCCCCCACCCCAAACCCAGATGCTTCCAGGCCTGACTCAAGCGGCACACTTCGTGAGATTGGTTTTCAGACACTGAACAGTTAGTTAAGTGTTGTCTCCTACCTATCAGAACCCCTCACTTCCCTCAGCCTTTGCTCAGATATCACCACGAAGTAAAGCCTTTCCTGACCACCCTATTCCCTGACGGTAAAAGATGCCTACTCCTTTCTGAGTAGCATGGCCAGAAATACTATGAGGAGAAACATTGTAGACATAGCAGAGATCATTACATGCAACCCCAGGGACTCCCTCTGGGTTGCCTGGTAATGAACTAGGAAGAATGGTTGCTTCTTTCCCTGTGGGAGAATTAGCCAATGTGCCCAGGTGCTATGAAGCTGGCTTTCCCAGCTGACACCCACACAGAAAATATCTGTGCTCTGTATTCAAATCAGTTCTGTTCTCTCTTTAAGCAATGGGGAAAGTATGCCCCCTCTGTGTGAGGCTTCCCCTACCTGAATACTCAGCTCTGCCTGATGCAAGAGAAGAGGCTGCATGCATTTCCCCTGAGTTGCAGCTACCATACAAGACTCTGGTGCCTCTGAGAAAAGAGACAGAAGCCAGGAGTGGAAAGACCTNNGGGGGGGTGCATTTCCTTGCTCCTCATGTGGTAGTCTGTGGAAATGAATAGGTCCATGGTTCCTTAAGAGGTGGGGCTCTAACTTCTCAGGAGATCAAAAGATAAAGGGAGGTCAGGTAAGGTAGGGACTCCAAAGCTGTCATTCTGAGAATGTCCTTATTGGAGGCCAGGAGGGCAATCCGGTTTCTATTTCTTTGTTATCTCCTAGTGAGTGCCTTGGCCTAAAGACTATACTGTATGTACACACCTGGACACCTGGGTGTGCCTGCTGAACTAACCAGCTCATCTTCCTTCCTACACCTCATCCCAATTTCTGCAATAAGTCTTCTAAAAGCCCCAGACTAATATCATAGTGGTACCCCATTTCCTGAGCCCTGTTTGATACATGGAAGCTTGGTACCCATCTTCTAGCGATGGGTCTATAATAAAAGCCTCTCTAAAACTCACCCTGTAGGATCCTGGAATTTCATTCTTCAAATTCTTGAGACAAGAATTTCAGTAGTTGTTGCGTTTCTGAGACCACTCCCCCAACTGCCCCAGAGAAAGGCTTCATCCTGAAATAAGGTGTCTTCGTTAGGATTTCCATTGCTGTGAAGAGACCACATGACCCCAACTCTTGTAAAGAAAATATTTAGTTGGGGTGGTTCGCTTACAATTTCAGAGGTTCCATCTATTATAATCACGACAGGGAGAATGACAGCATACAGGCAGATGTGGTGCTGGTAGCTGAGAATCCTACATGTGGCAGGACCACATCAGTTGATAGGAAGTCACCTGAGACACTGGGTGGTACCCTAAGCACAAGATCTCAAAGCCTGCTCCCACAGCTACACACTTCCTCCAACAGTACCACACCCACTCCAACAAAATCACACCTCCTAATAGTGCTATTCCCTGTGAGATTATGGGAGCAAATTACGTGCAGACTATCACAAGTGAAGAAATCTCAGTATTCCCATATCTTTTCTAATCACCTAGATTCCATCTTCTCAAATATTTTCCATCTTTTGGAATGCCCCATGTCTTTTACCTAATCTTGTCCCACTGTCTTGCTCGCTTCTTTGTTTTGTTTGTTTCTTTGGGTGGTTGGTTGGTTTTTCAAGACAAGGTTTCTCTGTAGCTTTGGAGCCTGTCCTGGAACTGTAGACCAGGTTGGCCACGAACTCATAGAGATCGGCCTGCCTCTGCCTCCTGAGTGCTGGCATGCACCACCACCGCCCAGCTATTTTTTTTTTTAATCTTAGTTTGGTTTGGTTTGTGAGACAGTCTTGCTTTGTAGCCCTGGCTAGCACGATCTCACTATGTAGATCAGGTTGGCCTCAACCTCACAGAGCTCCACCTGCCTCTGCCTCTGAGATGGTAGGATTAAATGTGTGTGCCACCACTGCCCTGCTTCAGTGTTTGGCCAATGGGAAGTGATTATAGAAGGTGACAGACTGATCAGAATATTTCTTCCTTTACTCTTTCTTATGGCTTCTTTATCTCCTCTGGAGCTCCACCTCTGGCTCCACTAAAAGCCAATCTGCTGGTCCTGTTGGCTGGCACTTCACCCACTCATAAGGTTCAGCTCTGCTATGGCCTGGCAGTGCCATCTCTTCCTGCCTTGTTTCTTTAGCAGGGGAGAGGTAGTACATTTCTGCTGCACTTTGGTTGCCCCCCCAGGAGTCTCTCCACTAATCCCCTGTTGGCCTAATGACCTAGTTCCCTCTACATACATTTTCTGAAATATTCCCTGGACCACTGAATGAATACACTCGCCAACAGCGGGACTGGATGCAATGATCAGCTCCTTTCCAAAGGAGCTGGAAGAAGATGGTGCTGAAGGCCACGCCTAGTCCTGCAGACTCATTGTTTCACGCTGCTGGAGCCCACAGCGTGTGGCTGCTTCATCAGGACTGCCCTTGGCCTGTGCACTAAGTTTCCTGCTTTGTGGATTGAAGAGATTTGCACAGCTTTTGGTCCTGTAAATCCAAGAAGGTTGATGTGCTGAAGAGTTTGATGTCAACTTGACACAATCTAGAGTCATCTCAAAGGAGGGAATCTCAATTGAGAAAAGGCCTCCAAAGGATACAACTGGCATTTTTTTTAATTAACAATTAATAGGTGAGGCCCAGCCCACTGTGGGTGGTGCCGTGCTTGGGCTGGTGGTCCTAGGTTCTATAAGAAAGCAGGCTGAGCAAGCCATGAGGAACAAGCCAGTAAACAGCTACCCTCCATAGCCTCTGCATTAGCTCCTGTCTCTGGGTTCCTGTCCAGTTTGAGTGCCCACCCTGACTTCCTTTAATGATGGACTACAACGGATGAACATGCAAATGTAAGCCAGATAAGCTCTCCCCTCCCCTACTTGCTTTTGGTCATGGTGTTTTGATGTAGGAGGGTCATCTGTCTATGTGTTACTTTCATTGGTTAATA
>LOEQ01002447.1:63234-80488 GCA_001685075.1 Bramus lutescens | reverse complement strand
GTGTGTGTGTGTGTGTGTGTGTGTGTGTGTGTATTCTTACTTGTGTTATGCTTGTAGTAGCCAAAGGTGTCTTAACTTATTTTCTGAGACAGAGTCTCTCACTGAACTTTGAGCTTTCTGTTCTGCTAGACTGGCTGGCCACGTAGCCCCCAGCATCTACCTGTCTCCTCATCCCTACCTCAGTGCTGGGGTTATAGACGTGTGTCCACCCAAGCTTTTGTTTAGGTGCTGAGGATCCAAATTCAGGTTTTCACACTTTGGCAACAAGTGCTTTACCCAGTGAGCCATCTCCCCAGCATCCCTTAATGTTTTTTTAAATTTCCTGTTTTGCTTGTTGGATTGATTGACTGGGTGATTTCATTCTTAAGTCTGTTGTCTCTCAACCCTGTGGAATATTTTATAGAATTGGTTTTTCCAGATTGTCACACTTCATGTGTGTATGTGTTGTTGTTGCTGTTGGATTTGTTGTTTGCTTGTTTGTTGTTTTGAGACAGGGACTCTCAAATATAGCCCTGGCTGGTCAAATTATTTTGAATCTTATTCCATATCGAGTTTTTTCAGTGAGACTGGATGTCTTTGGCTACTTTGTTTCCTTGGCAAAATCAAATTGAAGATCCACCCATGATGGCAAATACCTGCTTCCGCTCTAGTGCTTGGAACTTGGAGACAAGAAGATCGGGAGTTCTAGACCATCCTCAGCTCCATATCTAATTCAAGGCTAGCTTGAGCTGTATGAGAGCTTTGTCTCAAAAACAAGCAAAAGAAATCAAGTTGACTACTCTGGTGTGGTAGCATATGCATGTGATTCCAGCACCCAAAAGCTGAGACAGGATTATTTCTGTGAGTTTGAAGCCAGCCTGAACTACATAATGAGGTCTATCTCAAACAACAGCAACAACAAATATCATCAAATAGAACACAAAGCACTGAATTTTATTGAGTGCTTGAATTCCTTTCTTTGGTATAATTTACTGGGTGAGGTTGACAAACTATTCAATAAAAGTTTGTGGGGCATGCCTAAAGGGACAGACATGTCCCACTGCCACATATCCAAAGCTTTGCTCTGCCTTATGTTCTCTCCAGCTGAAGGTTTCCAGGACACTCTTGACATACACTGAGCACATGGCAATGTTTTGACTACCTCAGGTGCATTCCTATCTCCCTAATAGGTGAATTTGGGGGTGCACTTTACAGATTGTCTACCTGAGTGAGTCCCTAGGAGCTAAACACTTCTGATTGTCAAGTTGGCTTTGTGGGAACACTTTACCCATTCTTCAAAGGCAGCAGGCGGTGTGGTGAGTACACAGCTGCGGGCCATTCCCTTCCCTCTGCTTGGTCATGAGAGAGGGAGAGAGAAAGGACAGTGTCTTAAAGTAAGAAAGTTTTATAAGATTGTGGCATCCTGACAAATTCTTATTCTAAATGTCCACAAGGCCAAAGCAACTGAGGAATTTCCCACAGAGCACGAAGTGAAGTTCTAAGTAGGCCTGTTCAGATTGGACAGAAGATACCTACTTAAAAGTCAGACGATTGGAGTCTCTGGCAGAATCAATGAAACCACAAGCCTTTAAGGAGACAGTATAGATATAAGCTGTGATGAGCCCTGGAGCTGGATGGAGCACAATTGTAAATGTGAGAATCCTTTGCTCTTAGCTTCCAGCACATTTGGCACATTGGTCCCTCCTCTAACATCTTTCTTTCTACCCATTTTTTTCTTTCTTCCTTCCTGACTCATCATCCCTCCATCTTTTGGCTGCATATTCATTACCCTTAGGTTCAGCCAGTTTGAACTTCCCTTTCCTTGGTTTCTATCATTAAGACCAGACCACGTAAAATACACACACTGAAATATTATTATTTTATGATGCTAAGGATGAAACGCGAGCCCCTGCTATGCCAGACACACACTCTCCCACTGAGCTACATCCCTACCCATACCTACATACCTACCAGCCATTCTTTTTTGTTTGTTTTTTTGAAATAAGGTCTCACTGTGTAGCCTGAGCTATTCTGGAACTCACTATGTAGACCAGGCTGGCCTGCAACTCATAGAGATCTTCCTATTTCTGCCTTCCTAGTGCTGGGACTAAACCAGCCATTCTTTTAGCTGAGCTCTGGTGTTTCCTTCTAGGCCTGGGCTCTAAGCCCCTCATTAACATGAAGACCCTTGAGGATGGGAGCATCTTGCTGGAGTGCACATCTGAAGGGTGGTACCCAGAGCCCCAAGCTGTGTGGAGAGACCCCTATTATGAAGTTGTACCTGCCCTGGAGGAAGAGTATACAGCTGACAGAGGAGGCCTCTTCACGGTCACCATGAATGTGATCATCAGAGACTGTTCTGTGAGGAACATGATCTGCTCTGTTAACAACACCCTGCTCAACCAGAAGATGGAGAGTGTGGTTTTCATTCCAGGTTAGTCTTCTGCTCTCTGTAGCTATATTGGGAAAAAGTAGGCTCCTTGGTAAATAGATTGATATCTGAAGTAGTGATGGGAGACTAGAGGATGGTCTGAGGAAGGATCTTTGGCTCTGCAGAGCTGGAGGCTGGAGCTGAACTGAGGCCACACCCCTTGACACAAGAAGAAAATTGCAAACATGTGAATGGGTAGTGTCACCTGTGATAGAAGAGCGAGGAACAGCTGTTACGTTGCTTCATCCTGTAGGCCCACACTTGGGAGGACAGGGGAACAGCCTGGGTCTCACTACTGAAACTTGACTACACTTGAACTTGTGATCATCCTCCTTCTCCCTCCTTAGTATTGGGATTTCAGTATGGGCCACCATGCCCAGCACATTGGAGGCTTTTAATGAATAATAAACTGGATCTCCATCCCTCAGTTGAGAAGAAACTGTATGCAGCAAAGGCAGAGCAAGGAGGAAGCCATTGCCAGGTCCTGGGCCAGAATGCTGGAGGCCTCTGGAAGGTGACAGCTGTAGAGATTTAGCAGACTGCTAACCTTGGCATTCATCCATGGGATTCATCCATGGAAGTCCTGGGTGACCCTGCATTTTTTGTTTGTTGTTTTGTTTCTTCAAGATAAGGTTTCTCTGTGTAGCTTTGGAGACTGTCCTGGGACTCACTATGTAGACCAGGCTAGCCTCGAACTCACAGAGATCCTTCCGAGTGCTAGGATTTAAAGCATGTGACATCACCACCCTGCGACCCTGCATTTTTTCTCCTGCAAAGTCAGAAGTCAGCCAGTAAAAAGCCATCATCTTTCTTCCGTCCTCGGTTCTGAGGGAGAATCCCCAGGTCTGGGACCTGAGGGAGCTCTCCAGATAAACTTCCTCCAAGGAGCACACTTAGTCCTGATGTCCTGTCTCTCACCACACAGCACTTCTCTGGCTCACTTTCCAGAATCCTTCGAGCCCAGCCTTCCTCTCTGGATGGTGGCCATGGCTGTCACACTGCCTGTTCTAATGTTGATCCTTCTCACGTGTGGAAGTTTCTGCCTTGTCAAGAAGAAACACAGGAAAAAATTGATCTTGTCCACTGGGAAAGAAGTCGAATATGAAGAAAAAGAAGCTGCACGTAAGAAACTAGGGGAAAGAGAACTTAGGAGGTAAAAGAGTAGAGCAGTCGAGTTCACTGGTCTTTAGTTCAAGGCCAGCCTTAGCTTAGCTATGAAGTGAGTTCAAAGCCAGCCTAGACTACATAGAACCATGCCTCAAAAAAATGAAAAAAGGAGAAAAAAAAAGAAAAGAGAGGACACCACCCTTCTAACAGGTAGAAGCTTGCACTAGAAGGACTTGTAGAGGCAGCAGAAGGGCTCAGAACTCTCATATACTAATAACTAGGCTATTGGATCTTCCATTCCAATATGTAAGCATTGCATCATTCACTTGGTTCCAAGCAAGACCATGTTGCTGAACAAAAGCGAACAATAAAACAGTCCTAATATTGTCCACTCACCTGGTCCGTACCTATTCTGATTTCTGACGGCTCTCAGGTATGGGTGTTTTATTAGTTACTGTTTTCATTGTTGTGATAAAGTTATCTGACAGGGGCAGACAAGATGGTTCAGCAGGTAAAGGGACTTGCTGCCCAGCCTGACAGCCTAGAGTAAAATACTTAGAACCCCCATAGTAGAAAGGAACCAGGTCCTACAAGCTGTCCTCTGACCTCTACACCTGCAACATGGCACATGCACACACACACATACACACACACATTCAGTAAATGAAAAATTTTAAATTAAATTTATGTGAATGAATATTTTGCCTATATGTGTTATGTGTACCAGATGTATACCTGCTGCCCACAGAGGTGAGAAAAGGGCATGGATGGCCTGGTACTGGAGTTATGGATGTTTGTGAACCACTGTGTAGGTACTAGGAATGGAATCTGTCTTCTGCAAAAGTGACCAGGGCTCTTAATCACTAAACCATCTCGTCAAATCCTAAACACTTTTGCTGTTTTTGTTCTGTTTTGGTTTCATTTGGTTTCAGAGACAGGGTTTTACTATGTAGTTCTGGCTGCCCTAGAACTCACTATGTAAACCAGGCTGGCCTCAAACTCACAGAAATCCACCTGCCTCTACCTCTGGAATGCTGGGATTAAAGGTGTGTGCCACTACTACTAAGGCCAGCTTCCTAAACTCTTCTCTCTCTCTCTCTCTCTCTCTCTCTCTCTCTCTCTCTCTCTCATTTATTGGAGGAGGATAGTGCACCATTGCCTTCATTTAGAAATCAGAGGACAATTTGTGAGAGTTCTTTCTTCATGGGTCTTGGGGGTTAGACTCAGGCTTGGCAGTAAGAGCTTTTGCTCTCTGAGCCACGATGATCAAACTCATTAATCTAACTTAGAAAATCTCTCAAGACAAACCTAGGTTTGTTTCCGTGGTGATTCTAAACCCCAAGGTCACAATGGAGATTAACCCTGTCTGGTGGGGAAGAAGGCTGTAGGAAGAGCCAGCCCTACATCATTTAAGACAAATCCAAATTCACTCAGTTGCCTACTGAGGACATTACCTTGTTTCTTTTTCAGGGCAACTTCAAGAAGAAATACGTAAGTTTAAGCGTCCCTAAACTACTCTCTGCAGTGTGTGTTCTGCTGGCTTAGCCATGACCCCATGACATTCACCTCTCTGTCACTTGCAGGATGGCGAAGAACCCTCTTACATGCTGGTGAGTGCCTCTGGCATCCCCTTATATCCGGAGACTTCTCCCCACTAAGGGAGGACATGAACAAAGGGGATTGAGGGCCTCCCTGGCTGGAGCCCACTAATGCTGAAGCCCAGCTCTGTCAGGGAAACAGTCCAGCTTCAGTCTGCCCTGCCATTTGTTTTCCACAGTCCCTCTGTTTTCCAGAGGGGGTTCTGTGAGCACTGCAGAGGTTCACATACAGAATAGCTCTCCCACAGCTCTCAAATCCTGAATTAATTAGAAAGAAGACAATTCTGTCTTGAGTATTTATTATCTGGGAGATAGTTAAAATGAGCAGATGGATCCCTTGTGGCAAAAAGACAATATACTTCCTGGTCCTGATCAGGGATGTAATTACTAGGTGTCCAGAAATGCTTCCTGCTCCCAGGACACAGTCAAGTGAGTCAGGTGAGGGAGAGCCCAGAACTTCGCCACCTTTTCTTCCTGAGCATTATTTCTTTCTTCATGAGCCGTTGCCAAGCATCAAAGAATACAGGCTTCACCAGATACCTTGGCAGAAGGACTTTTGCTCCTTAAGGAGAAATTCAAATGTTGGGCTGTGGTGGCGCATGCCTTTAATCCCAGCACTTGGGAGGCAGAGACAGGCGGATCTCTGTGAGTTCAAGGCCAGACTGGTCTACAAGAGCTAGTTCCAGGCCAGGCTCCAAAGATACAGAGAAACACTGTCTCAAAAAAAAAAAAAAGAAAAGAAAAGAAAAGAAAAAGAAAGAAATTCAAAATTGTCATGGCCTACTTAAGACAATCACACATTGTTACAATCAGACATACCAACATGGGGGAAGGAGGCTATCATTCGAACATGTCAGGCAAAGTCGACTGACTAGGCAAAGATGGTTGGCAAACACTTCCTGTGCCCACAGCAGACTCTACTATGAGCTTCAACCTAGCTGAAAATATTCCTGTCTTAAGTTTGCTGCACACACCTCTCAGCTTGACTTTGGGGGACATTTGCTCTCCTTCCATATTCTTTGGTGGGTACCCTTATCAGACATTTAAATGAGTTGTCATCTGGTTGAAGGGATGCAGAGACCAGTGAAGTGATCCTGTGCTAAACCAGGACCCTGTGTAGTGAGACTCACTTAAATTCCTTAACTAACTAATCATTGGGGAGAGTGAGAGATTAAGCCTCTCTTGTTGGTCAAAGCCAAGTTGGATGGTTTCTACTAAGAGAATCCTAGAGTTCTTATATTATGGTAGACACTGGGGCAGATCTGAGATTAGGGAACCACTCACTTCAACTCATTCGCTAAACTTTCTGAGATTCTTGGAGCCCCGGTCTTCTCTACAGAAGACAGTACTTCTGTACCTAAGAGAAAAAGGAGCTTCAGTGTGAGCATCCTTGGATCAGAAAAGCCTTCTCTGAAAAGGCCACCACACAGAGGAATTCCACATTAGCTCCCAGGACCTCAGGGGGGACCACAGGTTGTGCATATTCAGAAGTCTGAGATCTCAGTGCTAAGCCTGAGCCTTCTTCTACAGCTGATGTGGTTCTGGATCCAGATACAGCACATCCTGAGCTCTTCCTGTCAGATGACCAGAGAAGTGTAAGACGAGGTGCTTTGAGGCAGAGCGTTCCTGACAACCCTGAGAGATTTGACTGCCGGCCCTGTGTCCTGGGCCGGGAGAGCTTCTCCTCAGGGAAGCATTACTGGGAGGTGGAGGTGGAAAACGTAATGGTGTGGGCCATTGGCGTTTGTAGAGACAATGTTGAAAGGAAAGGGGAGGCCCTGTTGGTTCCTCAGAATGGCTTCTGGACCCTGGAGATGTTTGGAAACCAGTACAGAGCCCTGTCCTCCCCAGAAACTGTCATACCTCTGAAAGAGCATCTTCACCGAGTGGCCATCTTCCTGGACTGTGAAGCTGGAGATGTTTCTTTCTACAACATGAGAGACAGATCACACATCTACACATGTCCCCCTGTGGCATTCGCTGGACCCCTGAGACCTTTCTTTAGGCTTGGTTCTGACGACAGTGCCCTCTTCATCTGCCCAGCATTCACAGGGGCACAGGGAGTCACAATACCTGAGGGTGGGCTGATCCTATATAGGACAAGACCAGTTTCTCAGAGCCATGGAAAAAAGCCATAGCGCTCACCTCCCACTACACAGCACCATGAGGTGGAGAGCAGGCCCTATGCCCCTCTGCTCACTGCGAGCATCTTCCAACTGCCCCCTTCACGCATACTTCAGGTTCAGGACCCAGTTCACTCCTTCAGTCGTTCATTTGCTTTTAACTTGGACACTCAGTCTTATTGGACCACTGCTGTCACACAGCTCTCTGAGAAGAAAGTGCCAGAAAGGGAGGGGCAGAGAACTTGCAGCTTCAGCGTGCTGAACTGGCCACAGTGGGCAAGGCAAGGGCAATAGGCTACATAGGGATGTAAGAAGGAGAGAATTTCAGAGGGAGGAGACAGAGAAATACAAGTCGAGGACTTAGATGAAAGAAATGGACCAGAGAGCTTAGGGTGGGCCCCATATGACCGCTATGGGGAGGAAGGAGCTAATGGTCCTTTGATATCCAAAGCTGAAGATTTTTATATCATGGAATGAAGATGCCTGGAGTGGGTGTCTGCAGACCTACATGTGCAAGGAAAGAATGAACCATGATGATCTGGATGTAAGCTGGCTCAGACGTCCCTACAGTAAACACTCAGTTCTGAGTCCTGTGTCCATGCTGACAAAGAATGACTTGAAACCTGAGGTCCCTACTGAGTAGCCATGTCCATATGGCTCAGGTTTACTAGGGGCAGTAGCAATTCAAGCTTCTTAGGCTCAGGATGTCATCTTCCCTCTCCTCCTTATGCAGGATAGGGTCTCACTGTATAGAACAGGCTGGCCTGGAACTCCCAGAAACCGGCCTGCTTCCACCTCCAGAGTGCTGGGATTAAAGACATGCACAGCCATGCTCTGTTTATGATCTTATGATATATACAAATGATTAAGCTCTTCTTTTGGGTTTATGCCTATTAAGATTTTTGTTTTGTTTTGTTTTTCTCTTGAGACACTGTCTTACTATGTAGCACTGCTGTTGAAATCTTGACTCTCTTGCCCCATCTTTTTTGTCATTCTTTCAAGACAGGATCTCATGTATCTCTGGCTGTCCTGGAACTCACTGTGTACTGTAGGCTGACCTTGAACTTACAGAGATCTGCACCTGCCCCCTGAGTGCTGTAATTAAAGGTGTGTTCCACTACACTGGGCTTCACCCCATCTCTCCAGTGTGGGAATTATAGGTTTATGCAACCATGCATAACTAATGTCTTTTACTACTTTGGCATTTGAAGTTGAAAGCAGAAAAACTATATGTATTAATTTATATTAAATTAATAAAAATTACCATAGATTTATATGAATAGTATACCTTATTTAAAAGCTATTTCTATACTGGCTATTTTCCCCCACTTTTCCTTAATTTTTTTTGTTTTGTTTCTCAACACAGGGTTTTGTTAGGAATTTTTTCCTAACGCGAGCTCTCCGCCAACGCAAATTCCCAATCAACTCAAATCAAAACAAGCCAAATTAAGAAATATCTAGGTTTAATGGGATTCCTGCACTCTCGGGTGGACACACCAGGAGGAAGGAAAAGAGACCACATGTTCTTCTTTTGGGAGTTCATTTAAGTACCCTGTGGGAGTGGTCCTGACCCCTCCCTGGCATGCTGGGATTTGGAGTCCAGACCAATACAACTCTCAGGCCTGAGGGCTAGGATAGATGAGAGGGGCTGGGGTCTACGCTCCCAACTTAACATTCCAGACTCTTTGGATATAGGAATGACAGGAAATTGAAGTGATAGGCTCTCTAGGAAAAAGGGCATTGACTCTAGCCTGGCTACTTCCTGTGGGCATAGGGCGGCATGGGGAAGGGGAGAGCCAGGTGTCCATGCTCAGCGAGAGGAGTGGCTGGAAAGGCATCCCATGTACTGTAACCCCAGAGACGTCAGGCATCTGTTCCTTGCGGGAGGTAAGAAGGCAGGTGTCTAGGAAGAAAATATTGTTATTACCAAAGATGAGTGTGCCAGGATGAGGAGCAGGTAGGCCCTTTATAGTGGCATCCTAGAAAACCAGAGGGTAGAAGGTCCTGTCTGTTGGACAGACCAAGTGTCCTGAGTAGGTGCTGGCTTGAGCCTGGAGAGATGGTACCAGCATGGGTGTCCCCAAGAGCTTGGCAGCCGAGGGGGATTACCATGTGAGGTCCTGTCCATTGAGGCTTGAGAGACCTAGGAGTTAATTGTTTGAGGGGTACTCTGTCCTCTGGGGAGGGCAGGTTTAGGGGCATTAGGGTCCACTGGTGTGATGACAGGAAGACAACTGTCAGTGTGTGAAAGGAGAAGGGACCTTAAAAGGGAGAGGTAGGGTAGGTACCCTGCCAGCGGAGGAGTTTGAACTGGGAGGTGATGGTTAAGGAGAAAGGGACTGCCAAAAAGCAGCTCAAAAGGGCTCATGGGGTGGCCCTGAGGCGAGTAAGGGCAGTGGGGAGAAGGGAGGGCCAAGATAACCTGAGTTCAATGGAGAGCTTGGTTAGTTGTTTGATGAGTCCATTGNGGGAGGGCCAAGATAACCTGAGTTCAATGGAGAGCTTGGTTAGTTGTTTGATGAGTCCATTGGCCCTCCCCACCTTTCCCATTGTGGATGGTAGGGGGTGTGGAATTTCCAGGAGATGTTGAGAGCTTCTGACACTAGCTCCATGACCCTGGAAGTGAAGGCTGAGCCACCACATCTGCTCTTTCCCTGGAGACCGGAAAGGCTTCTATCCATCCTGTAAAAGTGTCCACCAGTGTTAAGAGATAACGGTGATTTATGAGTAGGCATATGAGTGAAATCAACTTGCCAATCTTCGCCCAGTTGGTGTCTGCGAAGCTGGTGTAGAGACTGACGTATGTAGAGAGGCCTTTGTGGGTTGGCCTGGGCACACATCTGACAGGAGGAGTGAACCTGTAAAATACTATCTCGGAGATGGGTGGTGTCAAAAAGGGACTCCAAGAAGTGGAACAAAGCTTTGAGAAAGCGGCTAAGTATAATTCCACCCAGTAAAGGTGCTGGGCAAGCAGGTATCACTAAGAAAGCATGAGAGAAAGAATTGTCCTGCAAGAATGCAGGGCAGTGGCAAAGTTTTAAGTGGGGAGGCTGCCAGAAATGCACTGTGCAGACCTACAGGACCCCAGAATCCTGGAAGGCAGCCAGGTGCACAGACCTGTCAACAATTTGTTCCGATGTGGTCATCACAGAAAAGAGCAAAAGGAGCTAAAATGCCTCTGGGTCACCTACAAGGCATCTTAAAAGGATTTAAAGAACTGTCTTAAGCATGTCAACATCTGTTGTAAAATAGTCTTAATTTTTTTATTACATCATAACTTATTTTGTGTTTGCTGGGGTAGATGGAGGTGGGTCTGTAGATTAGCATTCTCGAAGAATGGACATCTGTATGTAAAGGCCCACAGGTACTAAGTTTGACACCTTCCGGAAGACCCTTACTGGATCTGGGGGGTTGTGTGAGTGAGTGTTCCACCAAATGAATGAAATAACATGTAATCTTGAAAAGACATACAGGAAAGTGAGTGTGGTTGGTTTGAATCCATTAATATTAAACTCAACTCGCCATTAATGTGTGGCTATTGCATTAAGAAGATAAAGCACTAACCTTTAGTGACATTTGGCAAAGACTGAGTCCAGATGTGAACACTAACTCTCCCTGTGTCCCCTCTCCCCTGCCTGTCTCTCTGTTGTAGGAGGCTGAATCTATGCCTGCCTGTGAGGCTGTCTTGTGAATCTGTCCCTCTCTCTGTGTCTGTCTGAATGTATCTTTCTCCAACAGGGGGGTTCATGCCTCCCACACCCGCAACTAAACAGCACAGAAATTGTCACGTGGGGAAGAAATGAGGGACACTTTACAGAAATCTTTAGCAAGGTATTATTACAAGGGATTAAGCCACAGATTCCAACTGACCCCAATTGAAGAGATAAGAAACATCGTTATCAAAAATCATTGCTTATCAGGCAATAAACACTCCTTCTGTGAGATTGCTTTCAGTTTCTATTTTAGTGATTCCAGCAGATGATGATCAGAACACACGGGCTCCACTCTGGTTCAGAACCATGAAAAAGCAGCTAATATAAGACCCAACTATGATATCATGTAGGCTGTAAAAGATGATTACTGGGAAATACAAGATAAGTAAGGTTGGTTACTTTGTCCTCTTAAAGGCAGGATATGCAGACAGATTGAGTACACAGTAGGCTAGCAGTCTTGTGTGCCCTCAAGCTGTATTAATGAAGAATGGCTGTGATGTCCAGGGGACGTTCCAGTCACTTAGAATGGGAGAAATACCTTGTCCTATTGCATTGACACACTTCTTCGTTTTGTTTTCTTAAAGAACCAACATGTCAGTGTAGATAGTCAATTGCCCAAAGCTGGTCAAGGTACAATGTCCTGTAGAGGTAGCCCAAAGTCCCACAATCACTGACAGAAGAAGGCTTGGATGGAGCAAGGCTTGGTGTACACAAGGGTCCCACCATTCCCACCCCAGGCCCGGAGCATCCTAGAAGTTGTACTTATATTTTTTTGTCATCTAAAAATTAAAGCTTGTCTGAAGTTCAGAGTGCAGAGCTAAGCCTCTAGTTACCCATAGAAGCAATACAGTAGTAGCCTACACCCTTAATCCTAGTACCCGGGAGACAGAAGAAGAATCAATGTGAGTTCAAGGCCACCCTGGGCTACAGGAGATTGTCTGAAAGAGAAACAGAGCTCACACAGAGGTGATCCCAGCACTTGGGATCACAGGACTTTAATCCTAGCACTAGGGAGGTGGAGACAGGCGTGATATGACTGGGTGGAGAGAGTAATATAAGACAGGAGGAAGCAGCAGCTCAGGGCAGTCTGAGGTATTTTGAGAAGTCAGTCATTCGGTCTGAGGAGTTGTAGAGACAGACTGTCCCATAAGGTCTTGTGATTTCATACAGGTAAGAACTAGTAGGCTTTTATTATTAAAATAATATCTGACACTGGGCTTTTATTATTAAGATCAATTAGAATTGGTGCTGGAAGAGCTACTGACCTCTCCAAAGATGCTAGGAAACGGTCTTCTTTTGGGTTGTTACAACACCGTCTTCCTCAATCTTCCCCAATAGGACTGATGCTGCCATTCATCATCATGGGGGCTGTAATAGGAGTAATTGTTTGGGAAAAGAAGTTAAGAGAAAAGGTAAAGAAATGGGCAGCGGAGAAACAATAGGTAAGTCACAGAAAATGAGGTGACTTATGGAGGGTGGATCCACTTTTAAGGGTGGGTAGAATAACTGTCTCATTAGAGAGACTGTACTTCTCTTAAGCCTATTATTTCAGCTTTCCAAAGTAGAATGGGAAAACAAAGATATGAAATACCTACTGTCTAGAGCTCAGAAAAGTAGGGGTTGATCAAGAAAGGCATCCAGCTCCTTAAACTATGAAACACAGGAGGTTACGCCACTTTCCAACCCCTCAATGATTAAATTCTAGGAGAAGATACTGATGGCAAAGGAAGAAATGAAAATAAAAGACGATGTGAAAGGAAGTCCCGAAGGACCGAATCTGATCAGTTGCTCTGAAAGGCTTCCATTCTATGCCAGTTAACAGTGATGGAATTCACAAAGAAAGACTTCTGATTGGTGAAAATTGTAACTGTAACTTTGCAACAAATGTTTGTGCTTCTAAATATTTGTGCTTGCTTCTTCCTTTGCTGCTCAGGGCTGCCAGGAAAAGCAAGGCTCCTGAGTCCTTCTCCTGCAGCCCTGATTGATCATGACCCACTTAAATGGTGATTTATTAAAGTCTTTGGAACCCATAAGTGTTGTCTCTCTCTTCTTCCTCATGGCGCACAGACAACTGGGTGTAGCATTGTATCTGTGTTTGATTTAATTTGTTGGAATATCAAAGGGCATACAGGATCTAGGGGACTATAGTGTGCACTAGAGAGTGACAATGCCTTCCTTAGTAAGAAATAAATACTAACCTTTGAGAGCCCTTGAACTATGGATGTCCCCATTCCTAAACTAAGGCTTAAAACTTCCATTGTTTTGAATTTTCACAGCAGACACATTGGTGTTCTGGCTAAGTTTTTGTCAACTTGACAGGAGCTAGAGTCATTTGAGAAGAGAGAACCTTGACTCAGAAAACGCCCTGCACAAGATTGCCCTGTGGGAGAAGCCTGTGCATCATTTCTTAGATAGTGATTGGTGTAGAAGGGCACAGTCCATTGTGGGCTGGTGATCCATGGATGTATTGTAAAGTAGGCTAAGGATCAAGGCAGTAAGCAGCACTCCTCCATAGTCTCTGCTTCAGGGCCTTACTTGACTTTCCCTTCAGGACTTTCTGTGATCTGGACCTGTCAGATGAAATAAGCCCATTCCACCCCAAGGTGCTGTTGGTCACGGTGGTTGGCCACAGTGGTAGAAACACTAAGATGATTGGTCTCCAGTTTAGAGCAATGTCCTAAGCCTATCAATACATTCAAGGTTTCTTAATCAATCACCCTCACCTCTAAGGGATCTCTGAAACCTAAAATAAGAAAGTTTTGATCATTGGTTGAAATTAGGCAAGCTAGTTCCATGCCTAAGAGAACATTAAACTGTACAATACATAGGTCCTGCCTACCTTTTCTGCCTTTCTTTCATCCACACCTAATTCAGCCTCACTCCATTTAGCATCTGTCATGTGCCAACTGTTCATGCACAGGTGCACAGCTGAAGAAGATGGGAATTTATTAGGAAAGAATGACAAGGAGTAGGCAATGGAGGGAGAGTCACTTTGGGAGGCTGAGGACGGGGGATGTGGGTGCTGGCAGTCTGTGAGGTTTGGCAGTTTAGGAAGGGCCTCCTGGGAGGAAGATATGTTTTTGTGTGGCATGGGGTCCAAGAAAGAATGAGCCCTGGGAGAGTTTGGGGAAGCAGTGTGGACAGCAAGCAGAGAGCATCAAAGCAAGAAGGGACTTCATGAGGAACTGGCCCATGAGGTTGGAGCTAAAGTGGAGAATAGAATGTGGGAACACTTTGGCAAAAGCAAACCAAGTACTCTGAGTGAATTAGGCAGCTGCTCATCCTTAGCAATGTTTTTTCCAGAGTTCAAAGATTGTTCTACAACTTTTCACACCCAGGAAGAAATAGGCTCAGTCTTCTAGCACCATTGTCTGCCCCAGCGTCTGTAACACCGACCACCACAGTCTTCACGAATCACTACTGACTGCAGGGATCACTTAAACAGGAAAGTCTGAGAGAAGCTGTAGAGGTGGGACCTCAGGTGAGTGGAGGATTTGCATCCAGGAGAAAAGAGATTGGTGCTGCTCTAAGAAGCCCCATGTGGAAGAGCCCTGCTGGTGCTATAGCTCTAGAGTGGCCAGGAGGTGGGCTTCTTAGCTCTCCACTGAGGCTGGGGTTAAAGGACGACCTCTGGTGCACCAGTTTCTGCTCTGTGGCTGTGATCACTGTGCTCAAAAGCAATTTGGGGAGATAGCGGTTTCTTTCATCTCACGCCTGATTGACAGATTGTGGGGGACTTTGTGATGAACTTTAGAGCAAGTGTCTTTCAGGAGGTTAGGAACATAGTCTGAGAACACAGTGATAAGTGAGTTCAGGAAGATTGTGGCAGGAAACAGTTTCTTGGCCCGGGGAGGAGAAAAAGAACAGAGAATGATTTCAGGCAGGGACACAGAAAGTGAGGTAAAAGCTGACCAATGCTTCATTGAGGCAACACCTGGGAAATGAACATTCTAGTCTCAAACAGGGTAATCTAAATTCTCCTTTAGGTTATGTTGTACAGGTTAACAGGGCATTGAAAAATACAGCAAGGGATGGGGTCTTAAGTTCTTAACACTCCCAACAATGTTTGATCACTAGGTATTTCCATGACCCTGACCATGATCCAAAATAATTAATGTTCATACAAACTAAACAGAAACTAAAATAACTGGAAATGGTATAAATCAAATTGTCATGTTGTCTGAAATAACTATTGTGTTCTGCCATACAAATGTTGCATGATTACTCTGGTCTCAACTAACATTGATGTGAATGTGGGTTTTTGTTTTGTTTTGTTTTACTTTAAAAAATACTACCCCTAAACTTCAGCATCAAGAACTTTCTGAGGTGTTAGCCTTCCAAAAATAAAGAACTCAATTTAACATTATATGTGTGATGGTCTGTGGCTTTCTCACCCATCCTGTAGCAGATTCTCACGAGAATCTCATGAGACAGTACTTGGGAACCATCTTGTGCTACAACCTGAGTAACATCTGAACACCTAAGAGAGAGATCTCTTCCTTCATCATTTCATAGTATTTCCTGAGGCAGATCCCTCTCCCCTCTCTACCTGCACCCTTCTGTTAAGTATTTTCCAACCAACAAACATCTCCGCCAACCCAGTAATTCCAATCAAACCAAATCAGACCAAATTAAAAGATGCCAGGTTTAATGGGTGTCAGCGCTCCCAGATGCTCCTGGGAAAACACAGAGAGGGGAGAAGGAGAACCTAAAAGACCAGTGGAGAAAGAAAGGGGAGACCACATGTTTATTCTCTGGGGGACAGTTTAAATAGCCTGTGGGAGTGGTCTTGACCCTCCCTGGGGAGGGTCACCTTTTGGTGGGCTTTCTTGTGTTTTATCCCAAGCTCTGATACTTGGAAGGCCTTACTTGCCCGACTTGACTTGGGGCTCACCCAGTAGGACCAGTCTTGTCTCTGCAAACACTTATAACAATCAGTGGCAAGCATTCAGCTTTGGGTGGTAAATAGCATCTGGAGCAAACAATTCACCAAGAAGCTAGGGAGAAAAAAAAAAGACTAAGGCTTGAAATAGAGAGAAGGCTTGGAAATGGCTGCTTCTGTGATTCGAGAAGCCATGTGCTGTCATGTACATACTCTGGGGAGACCTGGAGGTGGCACTAAACTCTCACAGGCGTTGATCACAAGGTTCTGTGCAACCTGATCCTTACAGGGTGAGGACAAACTGCCCCACTGGGTTCTTTTGGTTTGTTATCTTGAGTTTCAGAGCTCAGCAACTCCCACAGCCCCAGTGGGGTCTCTACCATAGTCATACTGAAAGGCTTCTTCCAGCTGCCCAACACACATGCACACACACCCCTCAGATTCCAGCCCAGCATCTCTCATTAAATTGTTGGTTTAGCAACTCAGGTGGTAACCTCAGGGCAGGTTGCAGCCTCCAGGATCTTAGCCAAGGAAAGTGAAGATGAANNAAAAAAAAAAAGCATTCCACCCTCCCAGTGCCCACAGTAAGGCAGTGAGCCTCTCACCATAAAGTCTGGTTGGAGTTGATTCTTGCTATCTGAGAGTCAAGAATTCTAGCACAGTTAACACCAGTAGCAAGGAATGTCCACCCAGAGACCTCATTTCCTCTACATGGAGATATTTCGAGTTAGAATGATAAATGAGCCTGACTCATGCTCAAACCTCAGCAATACAACCTTTCCCAACTGTAAATCTACAATTTTTTCAGAATCTCACAAGAAACACAACTATGCTAATGAACATGTCTTTGGCTTCTTGTTCAAACCTTGTGGCCCAATGATTTTACCTAATCAGATGGAAATCCTACCCAGAATACCACAGGAGCCACCTATAACTTCATTTATTAAAAAAGAGGAGGAAAGGAAAGGAAAATCAAATTTCTTAGTAACCCTTTGAGTTGTAAGTTGAGGGCCACTAAAAGCATGTGTGTGGCTCCTGGTTACACACATAAGTGTAACTCTCCTTTCAGACCCCACACTCCACTTGAGTGTGTCTTTTCCTTTCCCTGGATGCCTCTCTCTCTAATATGTCCCACTGAAGTCACACTGAAGGCTCAGCAGGTAAAAGCACTCACCATCAACGCTGACAATTTAGAGATCAGTCTCTGGGACACACATGAAGGAGAGAGCTGATTCCTGAAAGTTGATCTCTAATCTCTACATTCATGTGATCCTACACTCATCTTCCCTCACCAATCAGTCCATCAATCAATCAAATTAAGCAAATGTTGTAGTAGGGAGAGGGGCCCCTTGTTCCATCCCGCCTGACTAGCTTACACCCAAAATAACCACACAGAAACTGTATTCATTTAAACACTGCCT
>LOEQ01002447.1:41113-51310 GCA_001685075.1 Bramus lutescens | reverse complement strand
CAGTGGACGTGACCTTGGATCCAGACACAGCACACCCCCACCTCTTTCTGTATGAGGATTCAAAATCAGTGCGTTTGGAAGATTCACGTCAGATCCTGCCTGATAGACCAGAGAGATTTGACTCCTGGCCCTGTGTGTTAGGCCGAGAGATCTTCACTTCAGGGAGACATTACTGGGAGGTGGAAGTGGGAGATAGAACTGACTGGGCCGTTGGTGTGTGTAGAGAGAATGTGGTGAAGAAAGGGTTTGATCCCATGACCCCCGAGAATGGGTTCTGGGCTGTGGAGTTATATGGAAACGGGTACTGGGCCCTCACCCGTCTCAGGACCCCTCTCCCTTTAGCAACCCCTCCTCGCCAGGTTGGGGTTTTTCTGGACTATGAGTCAGGAGACATTTCCTTCTACAACACGAGCGATGGATCTCTTATCTATGCTTTCCCTAGCACCTCTTTCTCGGCCCCTCTACGTCCTTTCTTTTGCCTGTGGTCCTGTGGTAAAAAACCCCTGACCATCAGTCCAACTGCCAAGGGGCCTGAGAAAATCACAGTCATTACTAATGTCCAGGACACGGTGCCCTTGTCCCCACTGGGGGAAGGCTCCGCTTCTGGAGAAACAGAGACTCTCCATTCTAAACTGATACCTTTCTCGCCTAGCCAAGCGGCACCTTAATGAGTACACCAGCTCCACAACTTCCCTTTCCTCTGTCTACTCCCGCATGCTCTGAAGCTTCAGTTGCTCGCTTCCTGCAGTCCTGTTTCTTTCTGGTGGATGGAGATTAGTTCGCCTTGGGAACTGCTGCTAGAGAAGGCAAGGGGAAAGGCTTTCCTAATATGTTTCCGCGCCAATACTGGGGAGATCGAGAGGTGATTCCCAAACTGTTTCTAGTAGCCGTATCTCTTCAGATCAGAGCCTGCATAGGAGGGCTTGATACGATCGGTCACTGGAGGGCCCAAGAGGCAATCAGGCTGGCATGAAAGGGTGGCACCAACATTTGGAATAGGGGCATGTGAGACAGCAGGTTTTAGGCAAGGGCAAAACAAAATAGGATGTTGGGAAAGGAAGATCTTGGGCTAAAAACCCCAGAAAGAAATTTAGAGGGGGCAGGAGAGATGGCTCAGAGGTTAAGAGCATTGCCTGCTTTTCCAAAGGTCCTGAGTTCAATTCCCAGCAAACACGTGGTGGTTCACAACAGACCTGTAATGAGGCCTAGTGCCCTCTTCTGGCCTGTAGGCATATAGACAAAATATTGTATGCATAGTAAATATTAAAAAAAGAAAAGAAATTTAGAGAAGGCCTGACAGGAGCGAATGAAGTAAGCTTTGTCCAAGTAGGTACACTTGTCCTGTCCTAGGTTTTTTCAGAACCACATCTCAAAATTTTTTATTAGTTAAATTTTTTGACCACGTCATACATGTATATAATGCATTCTAATTACTCTCACACTTCTCTATTCTCTCTTAGTTCCCTCCTCTCCCCCTCAGCAATACCCCTTCTTGCTTCAAATCTGACACTGAGTTTAACTCAGGGATATAATGAAGGCTCTCATGGAAACATGGATTCGGAGCTTTCCACTGAAGTTTGGTGGTTCAAGAGGACAGATCCAACTGAATACAATGATGTTCCTCTCCCACATCTGTCAGCTTCCAGTAGTTCAGCCAGGAAGGGTAGGGTCCCTGCTGTGGCTAACTGTTGACAGAGCCAGCTTTGTGCGGGTCTAGTTCAGGAAACTACAGTACCTGTGAGGTCATGATTGCAAGCGCCCCAAAGAGCGCACTTCCCAGCCGTTCTCCCTATCCTCTGGATCTTAGGTTCTTTAGTCTTCTCTTTCAGGACACGTCTTGAACACGGTATCTTACATTGCCTAACTCGTGTTCTATAGGATAGAGGAGGCTGGCCCTACTTGTATGGAAGTAGAGCTGTGAGCAAGCCAGGCAGGGACTGAGAGGAGTGGGGATGAGCAAGGCTAGAGAAAGAACCAGGCAGCGTTAGAATAGAGGAGGATTTGAATCAAGCCTGCCAGGCCCTGCTCTTCTTTCTCTGTCCTCCTCTTTTTCCCTCCCCTCAAGGTCAATCCAACCTCACTTTATTGACTTCACTAGGTGTGTGTGTGTGTGTGTGTGTGTGTGTGTGTGTGTAGGTAGAGGTTTACTAGTAGCTTAGATTGATCTTGAATTCTTCATCCTCCCACCTCCACCTTCCGAGTGCTAGAATTTAAGCCGTGTCCAGCATGCCTAACAAATCCACCAGTTTTGATTCAGCCTGCTTAGTGTCTCATCATTATCTCTGTCAGTCTCAGCTGCGTGCTCCCTCAGCCTCCACTGCAATGTTCAACCACCTCACGGTTACCTTCAATTCCCTTCCACCGTCATTCTTTTCCATGTTGTGCTATTACTTAATGTAGCCTACCCAGCCTTCCTGAATCCTGATTTGTGTTAGGATTCCCCAGTGTTGCATCATGATGTTCAACACAACTGGACAGCTTGTTCCTATTTGTGTCTGCTTCAGTGTCCTCCTGCTTGTTTGGGAATTGTGTGTACCCAATGGCCTGTGTGTGTATCCAAGCACTTCCATTTCTATTGTATTTCTCCCAGCTTCCAGAATAATAGACAAACAAACAAATAAATAAGTAAATAAAGTCTGATTGCTGAAGGCAGCTTCCGAACTTTCCTTTGTTTATCCCAGTAAGGGGAACTAGATTAAAGTGAAATGGGACTGAAAGCTGCCCGGGAATCCACTGCCTGCTCCAGCAGTGCTGATCTGTATGGTCCCAGGTCTAGGCCGGCAGGAGAGATTCACCAGAACAGGCAGGGATGGGAGCTACTTATGGGGATCAAACTACCTTCAAAAAGGCCGCTGTGCAGAAAGCTTCCTGCTCTCAGCCTTGTTCCAAGGGTGACTTCACTTCTATTACTGTTAAGGTAACTGTGTTGGTGAGTAAACCTGGTCACTTGCTCAGACGAACCAGGAGGGTACAGCTCCCAGCAGAGCTCTTGCTTACCATGCCCCAGTCTCATATTCTATACTTGGCACTGCCCCCTCCCCCACATAACTTTGACAATTAAGTCTCCAAACACATGACAGTTGGGTGACACAGTCAGACCACTGCAGGCTCTTTCCTCCATCACCTCACAGCACCCAGTGTCCTCTCTCTCTCTCTCTCTCTCTCTCTCTCTCTCTTTTCTCAAACACTAGCCACCCTATGCAGCTTGTCTTACACTGTACTCCTGGGAGGAAAGCCTACTTTACCTTTGCTTTAAAATAATTAAAGTTAAGCATGGTGACACATGCCTGTATTCCCAGAACTCAGAAGACAGAGGCAAGATAATTGTCACATTTGAAGGCAGCCTGGACTACACAGTCAGTTCAGAGGTCCACCCAGGATATATAGCAACACACTATCTCAGTAAATAAATGCATAAACAGATGTGTTTATTTGTGTTCAAATTTTACTTGTAGAAATTCACAGAAGTCATAGTCAAAACATCCTTAAAAAAAAAAACAACGCATTGGAGGGCTGGTGAAATGACTTACCAGATAAAGTCACTTGCTAACCTTGATGACCTGAGTTCAGTCCCAGTGACCCACACAGTGAAATGAGTTGTCCTCTGATAGCCACATGTTTGTCCAGACCATGTTCAGCCATACACACATACACATACACATGCTAAATATGTGAATAAATGTAATTAAAATATTACATGCTTAGGAAAGGTAGACAAGTGCGTTGTTTGTTTAATGTGTAATATGTATCCTAACCGGCATCTGTAAAATCTCACACGGAATATATGGAACTGTGTCTCTGAGATTAGAAAGAAAAGGGGTCTCAGAACTGGGCACGGTGGCTCATGCTTGTAATATCAGCATTCTGGGAACTGAGTGAGGAGCTACATAGTAAGTTTTAGGGCCCTATCAAAGGGGGCACGGTGGAGTGGAGAAAAGATTGCTTAGATTTCAATCAGCTCTACCTCTGCTTCCCTTTGCCCCACTGTGTTCAAGGCAAGAGGTCTGCAGGTGTACTAAACAGTGGTTAGATTCTTAGGGAACACCAAGTCCTGATTTCTGGTGCTCCAGTTCTAGCCTCTCTGTGTCACCCTAAGTAATGAGGAGGGTTACCCACCAACAAAATCACCTTATTTGTACAGTAACAGCAGTCTTTAAAAAGAACCAAGCTCAATTGGATGTGGTAGTATACGTCTGTAATTCCAGCTCCTGGAAGGTGGAGGCAGGAGGATTAAGAATTTAACAACAACCTCAGCTACTGGTGTAGTGTAAAATTCAACCTAAGCTATATGAGACCTTGCCTCAAAACAAAACAAAAGCATAATTTGAGCCAGAGTCCTGTTCCATACTGTCTTGAACACTGTTACGAATGTGGCTACACTCTTATCGTTAAAAGAAAGATTCAGGCTTTCACTAAAGTTTAACCCTGAAAACGTGTTCTCAAATCTGGATGCATACAGAGTTTCTTCAGGCAATGGGGGCACCTTAAAAACCCAGTCATCCATCAGGGTGACATAGAGTGTTCATAATAATAATAATAATAATAATAATAGCAACAACAATAAATTTAAAATTTCTGTCATAAGGTGACACTCCCAGACACTCTGATTTAATTGATCAGGAGAGAATTATTATCCTAAAGGGCTGTCAAAAGCATTACCTACAAACTTTCCCTACTTTCTGCTAATGTTGGGGAAGTTTCTCTAAGAATTACAGAAATACTATATTTTATTTAAGTTATGGATTTCACAACCGTGTGGAGGAACTGTTAGACCCATAATGTGGAACGTGATCTCCTAAACCTACTTAAAATTCTCAAGTCAGGATTATATAAAGTTATGGTGTACAAAATGTTCTGATATGTGGAACATTGCAGAAAAGCTGAAGTTACAAACCATAACTGTTACCACACATATTTTTGTGGTGACAACCTTTAAAATCTCTCAGCAATGGCCAAGTATGTGGCACATTGTTATTAACCATATTCTTGTTTTTAAACAGCAAAATTTCAAATTCAGTAGGTCTGAGTGGAGCTGAGTGCCTGCATCAACCTCGATATCTAGAGCTGGACATTTTACTCACAGTGTAAGGGATTAAGCAGTGTTTCGTCAATGACATTTAAACACCAGAAACCGTCCAAAAATAAGGAAACAAAGAAGAAAGAAAAAAAAGCAGTTTCTAGACTAGACACGATGATTGAAGCCTGTGAGGCCAGTGTTTCAGAAGCCGAGGCCGTCTTGGACTACATGAGTTTCCTAAATCTCAAAAGCTAAAACTAAGGTCGTGGTGGAATGGGTGAAACAGTTTTTTAAGACCACAGGGACAGAACAACTTGTCTGCGGTCCTTCGGGCAGTTAGGTGACTGGACCTAAAGCTTTCTGAAACCAGAGCTCGGTTCCTTCGACTTACAGTGAGATTCCGGGGACACCATCCCCACGGCTGAGAAGAACAGTATAGAAATAGGTCGTCCTGGTCTTGAATTGCGTTTGGAAAATCCACTGTTTGTCGATGATCGCTATAAAGTGCATTGATGGGTTTAGGAGAGAAACGATTTCTGGTTTTCGGTTTTGTTTTTGTCTCTAAGAAGTTTTTGCCTTAGTCCAGTGCACACAGCGGTGCACAGCTCGGACTCTCAGCTTCTGGGTGTGCCTGCGGGGAGATCACCTACAGGTGGGCACTGGTGACAGAGTGCCCTGGGCCGGGAGTGACTGGCGGGTGAGCACCCACCGGCTTCCCGCTGAGAACTCGGAGCAGACCAGGTTACAACAGCCTAGCCCTGCTCCGCACCGGCCAGAAGGCGGAGGGTTCCGAGCTGTTAATTGTAGTAGCGGCAGGAGGCGTTCACCTAGCTACAGCGACTAGTTTAGAACTGAAACGTTGTCAAACCTCGACAGAAAGGTGGCAGAGCATGGCGAATAGCATTTTGGAAAAGATAGAAGTAAAATCTGAGCAGACCGGCACCTAACGAGTCAGGATGGCCGAGCGGTCTAAGGCGCTGCGTTCAGGTCGCAGTCTCCCCTGGAGGCGTGGGTTCGAATCCCACTNGAGCAGACCAGGTTACAACAGCCTAGCCCTGCTCCGCACCGGCCAGAAGGCGGAGGGTTCCGAGCTGTTAATTGTAGTAGCGGCAGGAGGCGTTCACCTAGCTACAGCGACTAGTTTAGAACTGAAACGTTGTCAAACCTCGACAGAAAGGTGGCAGAGCATGGCGAATAGCATTTTGGAAAAGATAGAAGTAAAATCTGAGCAGACCGGCACCTAACGAGTCAGGATGGCCGAGCGGTCTAAGGCGCTGCGTTCAGGTCGCAGTCTCCCCTGGAGGCGTGGGTTCGAATCCCACTCCTGACAGACGTCCTTTTTTAAAGATTTACTCAAACTTAATTTAGTTTTGCCTTCTTTAGCAAACATTTTGCTTTTCTTTCTTAGTCTAACTTTACAATAGATGCACTGTAAAGGCGTGGGTTCGAATCCCACTCCTGACAGATGTCTGTTTTTAAAAATTTACTCAAACTTAATTCAGTTTTGCCTTCTTTAGCAAACATCTTACTTTTCTTTCTTAGTCTAACTTTACAATAGATGCACTGTGTAATTACAAGATAGCTTGAAATCTAGGGATTTTAATATTTTCTTTGTCTCTGTTTACAAGAAAATTTAGATGAATCTTAATTCTTATCATGACTCACTATCATCACTTATGTCTGCATCCTTACTGGCTAAGCATCTCACTGGTCAGAACTTTGTTTTTTAGGTTTCTGGTTTTGTCAGAATTGCATATATACTTATACTACTTAAGATCCTACAAAAATACAGAACTGGTATGTATATGTCTGTCTGTCTGTCTGTCTGTCTGTCTGTCTGTCTGTCTACCTAACAACATCTACTGGGATACAAGAAGACAGATAGAGAAAGGCAGATAGATGCACAAAGAGATTTAACACGAAGGCATGGCTTACAGTTATCGAGGCTGAGAATTACCATGATCTGCTGTTTGTAAGCTGGGAACAACGAAGGTAGGTGGACTGAAGGACTGAAAGTCTAGAGAGCAGAGGCTATGAAGTCAGTCAGATCATGTAGCTCCCCACCTCCACCACAACCCACCATCCCCACACCCCATCATCCCCAAACCGAGTCTAAGCCTGGATCAAGCCCGACCACACTAGGGCCGTCAGTTTACTGAGTTAGGAAGTTCCGGAACTCTGGAGACCCCATGGCTGTTCAATTAGACATTTAAATTTAACCATCACACTGTTGGTGATGGCCAGGCAAGGGCTGATCTCTAGAGAGACAAGTAAACAGGACATGTTCAGGCTCGGCCCTGAGGAGTGAACAGATTTGTAAGAAACTGTTACAAAGACACGAACTGGGTGTAGTGGTGGACACCTGAGAGGTGACGGCAGGAGGAGCAGAGGTCGAAGACGCAGGAGACCTTGTGTATTACTCAGGAGGCTAAGGCAAGTCAGTTGTTACTAGATACTACAGCCAGTCAAAGTCAAAGAAAAATATTGAAAAGAACCTCTAAGAAAAGCATTTTATTTGGCACATTTGTCAAATAAAGTCTAGTCTATGAGCTTTCTATTGCTCTGATAAAATGCTGATGAAAACTAGCCTGGGGAGGAAAGGGTTATTCCAGTTTACAGGTTATAATTAATCAGGCCGAGTCAGTGCCGAAACCTGGAGGCAGAAACTGAAGCAGAGACCCATGCTTACTGCCTTGCTCCCCAAAACATCTACCAGGGGGTGACACTGCCCTCAGTGTGATGGGCACTCCAGCATCAGTCATTAATTGATCATGCCTACAAGCAGTTCTGATGGAGGCAATTTTTCAGTTGAGGTTACTAGTTTGTCAAACTTGCAAAATCTAATCACCACAAAGACTAAAATGTAAAAACATGATATGAACGAACAGGCCAGGGTAGCTTTTGGTAAATCTGAGAAGGAAGAAAATGTTGGTAGCTCTATTATGACAGAGAAATCCATACACATTGTGACAAAAGGAAGTTCAATGGCATTTTTAGTGTGTGAACTGACGTTTCCTCAAAAAAAAAAAAGGTCACATTTTGTGTTGAAAGATATGATTAGTCCTCTGTGGTTTGGGGAGTTGGCGTGTTAAAAATCAAGTGCCAAAATGAGATTGGGCTATCTTTAGTCCCCAAATAACCATTTATCAACCACTTTCTGTATTGATCAGGGAATGTATTAACTTAGGAAAGCTTTCGCTTTCATCAACCCAAAAGCTAAGAATGACATCGGAGGCATTTAAAACCTACAGCAGTTATTTCTCCCACTTTGATGTAACCTGTTTCCCTGATGTCCACTAACAACAAAAACAAAGCCAAGTCTTAAAGTGAAGGCAGGCTCTTTGGATGAACCTTTTGTGATTTTAGCATATCATGCCTCTGAGCTTTGTGTTAGACCCGCCATCCAAAAATGGTACCCAAGTGCTCAGTTTCTGCAGTCAGCCTGGGGCAGATGAGGCAGGTTTGGTGAGAGGAGGAGACAGCGGTGTGCAAGAACTGGAGATTAGTCTTTACTCTTAGAATAGAGAAAGGGGGTGTGTAGGCAGAGAGAAAAATCAGAGAATTTGCCTTCTCATAGTCATTGCTGCTTACAACATAGCGCGAGTCAGAAAGTTTAACTATCTCCGGAGCTGTCCTTCAGAGTATCAGGATGCTCTGTTTCCACAAAAGCAGTCAAGTCAGGCATGTGGAATTTTCTGTGCCAAGTGCTGGGAGCTGCATCTTGGGAAATGAGTAGGGGTTTGGCAACTAGTCAGTGAGCTCCTGTTTCCCTGATCTTGTGAGAACACTCAGCTAAGATAACTATACATTTTTTTCTTTATTTTTTCAAACTTCTGAAGTTCTTCATGCTGCAGAAGGCTCTCCAGTCCTAAGTCTTCTTCAAGTCTCTGTATTTCAGAGTGCTTTCCTGGACAGATTTTCAGATGTTCCTTTCCAAAAAGCTCTGAGCACAATACAGCTTTAAAATGAATCATGGCGGTTTATATGGTTGTCAGAGGTGCTATGGGGCTTTCCCCAAGAGGTTTATCAACCACTTCAAAACCAGGTTTTAAAAAATAAACAAAGAAAAGAAACAAGCCATTTGGGGCAGACTGCAAGAAAACACCTATTCAAGATTCCTGACAAAGAAAATAGAATAGCCAGAGGTCCTGTAGTCCTTGCAGGATTTTTTTTCTTTTCTGTCTGCTTTCCCTGATAATAATTTTTGTGTTTGCTGGGGGGAGGGTGGTTATATACTACATGGAACAAAATTATAGGAACACTAAGAAATGCATAAATTTGTCCTTAAAGAAAAGACCTTAGCTTTTGTTTCCTTGTTATTGCTGTCTTGTTTATTAGAATTCCCGTCCCAATATCTGTTATGACTTTCGTGAAGTGCGTGCAAAGTGCATGAAGATTAATTTTGATGTTATACTTGAGCGGTTTACTGAATACCCGAAAAGCCACAAAAAGGCCCCGCTGGGATTCGAACCCAGGATCTCCTGTTTACTAGACAGGCGCTTTAACCAGCTAAGCCACGGAGCCCGCACGGGGATAGTTCTTCAAATCAACAAGGAAAAGGAATGAACCTTGCTTTTGTTGTCTATTTTTACAGCTTTCTTTTTGAAGGCGGCCCAAGCAGATCCCCCAAATCCTAAAAATGGTCCCAGCTACGCGTCAAAGACCTGAGAAACCGCTCAGCTGCAAGGGAATTAAGTCTTCGTCGGGGCGGTTTGGGAGAAGCACGGGTGAAGGTTGGATGCACCTCTGCAGCTCATCAACACGCTGATAAGAGTACCACCCAGGAAAAGCGAGTAGTCGGGGCCCTCAAAGACGTGTGTGTGTTTTTGTGTGTGTGCGGGTGTGCGTTACATCTATATCCCCAATCCACAAACGGCCCATGCAGCAAGCAAGCTTTTTTATTTTAGGATTTTTAAGTTATACTGAAATGTAAGATTTTGATCATTCTTTAATTACCCCCACGTTCTCCCGTCCCCCTGTAAATTTAGGTTTTCTACTATCTTCTTCTTGGTTCTAAAATTAACGAAAAGAATTCCAGACACAAGCCTTAAAAATTTGTAATCTCACTTCATAATCAATTTCTCATTCTTGGAAAAGAATAAAGGAGAGGCTGGTGTTCAACAGCTCTGGAGGGAAAGCCTCCTTACATTTGGCCAAAGGGTCTGATTTGATAAAAAAAA
>LOEQ01002446.1:160380-173338 GCA_001685075.1 Bramus lutescens | reverse complement strand
GAGAGAGAGAGAATATTCAGGACATTAAATACTGTTGTTATTTCTATCTTGGCTCTTATCATCACTGGGGTTATCTGAACATCGCTAGCTTTAAGCTACTTTAAATATGGTATGCCCAAGACATATTATCTCAGAGCTCAGAGCCAGGCGAACAGCACCTGGTCTAACGAGTCCATTTGAAAAGCGGGACAGACAAGGCTGAAGAGAGAGATCTGCTGATAAGAGCATTGGCTGCTCGTGCAGAAGACGGGTTCAGGTCCCAACACTCAAGACAGCAGTTCACAAAGCCCTCTGTAATTTTAGTTCCAGGGGATCTGATGATCTCTTCTGGCCTCCATGGCCACTGCATGTACACAGTACCCACGCACACATGCAGGCAAAACATTCATATAAATAAAACAGAAATAAATCTTTTAAAAAAAAAGCAAATGCTGATTCTTTCAAGAATGAGCTGTACTGCATGTCTATTGCTGCTAACATTCCAATATTAAGTAAAACTTCCTATGAGAATGGCATACAGTACTTTTAGGACAATAAGACAGAAAGATTAACAACTGCCTCTAGTCTCTTTAAAGTATAAAATAAAAGCCTCATACAGCTTCTTTAAGTCTTTTAACTTTACATAGCTGCCATCTTAAACCATATACTAAATAAATGACTGATACTATCATCGATAGAAAAAGGAGCATTATCAGATGGTGTACACGTACACATAATTGCACGCACAGAGGTGCAAGTGCACGCGTGCACATGCACACACTAAAGAACGCTAGTCTGCGAGGCTCTACCCACCTGTCTGTGGTGATAGTGAGCACATCGGTGGTCTTGCAATATCGCTCTCCTACAAGTTTTATAAGTTTCTTCTTTGCATGGTTGTCTAAATTCAAACTGGAAAGTTTAACCTTAAAAATACAAGAAAAAAATATGTAAAAACATCATATAATTTGCTTAATGAAGAAAGGCAGCACTGCCATTTGAATCAACATAAAGCTCACAAAAGCAAAACTTGCCCAACTTCTCTGTAGGCAGCCAGCAGTCAGCAAAGCACACAACCCAGCGTTATCTCGGAAGGGGAAAGGCAAAGCGGACACGGTATGGAGCTCTTCCGCAGTGCTGGCGCGAGCACCTCCCGCAGGATCGACACCCAGCTTGTGAGAAGCAGTAACAGAAGAAACCCACCTGCTGTCAGTGCGTGGGACATTCAGACAGCACAGACCTAAGTAAGCACTCCCGACCTCTCCACCATGAGAGCAGGTTACTGCATGGCCACAACTGGTCCAGCAATGGAAATGGCACCCCAACCTGGAAACGCCCCAGGAGGCCAGAACATCACACAGGGAAGAGTTTTCTTCAGAAGCTAACATCGGCTCCACAACTGTGAGGAACTTGTCTGGCAGGCTGGCGAAGTGCTGACTGGCACAGAGGCCTGACCACCAAGCCTGGTGACCTGAGCTCCATCATCAGACCCCACAAGGTAGAATGAGAAAACAGGCTCCCACAGTTGCCCTTGGCCACCACAGAAGGACAGACACACACACAGAAGGACGGACACACACACAGACACACACACAAATGAATACAATTTTTTTGTTTGTTTTTTAAGACAGGGGCTCTCAGTAGCTGTGGAACCAGGACTGGAAGTGCTAGAACGCAGAGACCACCCGCCTGCCTCTGCCTCCAAGTACTGGATTAACAGTGTGCACCACCACTGCCTGGCTCGAATGCAATTTTTTTAAGGCTGTGGAGGCTGCCTAGAAAAAACATTTTCTCTCCCTCATCCCCATACTGCCTTTTGGCAAACTGGGGATTAAAGCGTAGTCTGGCACACATTAGGCAAGTGCTCTGCCAGAGCACTTTAGCTCAGAGTCTTTTCTCTAAAGGGCGACTCTGTAGTTCAGTGGGGGAGTGTTGCCTTGCACATCTGCAGGATCTCAGGCACAATCCCCAGCAATGCCAAGAGAGAAATGCTGTTTCTAGTTCTACTGGAACATGTAGGAGACAGTGAGTTTAATCTTTCTGTCTGCTGAGACAGAACCTAGGTAAATTATACTCATTACGTAGCCCAAGTGCCTCAGGCTTGAGACTGTCACCCTTAGCCTCCTCAGTGTGAGGATCACAGGCCTGTGCCACCCAGCCACCTCTAAACTGGATTATTTACAGGGTGTTTCTCAGAGCATCTGGAGTTTCAGATGCACTGGTACAGGAGTGGTTCTCAGTGTACTGGCCTTCAGTTCCTCTTCCCATGGAGTTAGTCCTCCTGAAGACACACTGGGAATACAGAACTAATGAGAACTCTTTAGTTTGCAGAGAATTATGTCAAGGGTTAAGGTATTAACTAGAGATAGGTAAGTCTGACATTAGAATATAGTTCAATAAAATACTACTAACCTATTTTTTGTTATTATAATAAAATTTCTAAAGTTGATTGATGTGGGATTCCCCTCTGTATGCTGTGAACACCATTGGTGAATAAAGAAACTGCTTGGGCCTGTGCAGGGAATAAAGGCAGGCAGGAAAAACTAAGCTGAATGCTGGGAGAAAGGAGGTGGAGTTAGAGAGAAGCCATGGAGGCCCGCTGGGGACAGACACTGGAACTTTATCTAGTAAGCCATGGCTACGTGGCAATACACAGATTAATAGAAATGGGCTAAATTAAGATGTTAGCAAATAAGAAGCTAGAGCTAATGGGCCAAGCAGTGACTGAAATAATACAGTTTCTGTGTGGTTATTTCAGGGCTGAGCAGTTGAGAACCAACATGTGGCCTCCCATCAACAGTTGATCAACTTTATAAAGAAACTGATTTATTCATTTGCAGTTCTGGGAGTGCAAGGACATGCCACTGGCCCTGTAAGAAGGAACAACTACATCACAAGACAGGGAGCCAAGACAGCATCTCAGGCTTAGCTTCTCCACTAGCAGCTTGCGCTGTAAAGAACTAGCCCAGGTCTCACAAGCATTGTCAGTCCCTCCCTCCCCAGGAGGGTACTCCACGACTTAAGAACTTCCACAGGTCCCAATTCATCATTGCCACATTGAACACCATGCTCCCAAAACCCAAGTCTTCAGGGAGAGGTAGCAACCATATCCTTGTCGTAGCAAAGCATAGTTTCTTCTCTGGAAGGCATCAGGAGTAAGAAGGAACTGAAACCTCAGAAGAAGAAGAGAGGCCAAGCAGGATTCTCAGATTCTCCTGTCTTCATCTCTGTTCAGCAACCCTGGCCTTCTGTCACCACTGTACGGCAGCTCATTCCACTTCTCCACCGAATTACGACCTTTGAGGGGAGAACACTGTCTACTCTGTTCTCGGCAACAGTCGAGGTGTTTGGTAAATTAACATATAAAGTTTAAAAAGAAAGGAACTGAGTTGTGGTGCATGCCCAAACCCCAGCAGTTAGGAGGATCTCAAGTTCAAGACAGCTAGGGTTCCACAGTGGGGACCCTGTCTCAGCAAACAATTCACTACCACACTGCCCTCTGCAGGCGACGAGAGCCATCCCTGTCTTCTGGAGAGAGTATGCTTGATAAATAAGCAACTCACTGTGCTAACTGACAGGTAACAATATGGAGAGATAGTTGTATGAAGAGAGCACCGCACCACTCTATAACAGTGCCAATGTATGTACATGTATCCACGTGCAGTGACAACATGCAGTGAGAGGAGCACTTTTCACACTAGGGTGTGTGAGAATACACATAGTAGGGTATATTAGGTATACCCTAATGAGAATATAGTGACTTTCAAACATCTACGAAATTATAACATTGAACAGTAACAATTTAAATTCCAATTTTTATACCAATGTTCAAAAAACTGGCAGCAATGTTGATTATTACTGCAATCACTGTTTTAAAGCTCATATTCACACGAGCATCCTAGACAAAAAGATTCTAACCAGACTCTGAAGCTCTTCAGAAGTGGCTCTGTGGCACATTCATGCCACCTCCTAGGCCGCAAGGGCACTACAAACCCCTCATCTCGGAGCTGGACCAACACTCTGGCTTCAAGGCCAAGTGACATTCACAGCCTCTCTTCCCAAACACATGCTTCACAAGCTGAGGATTCCACACAGTCTTGCGCTAGTAACATTATCCCCAAACAATGTTGCCACTTCCGGCCACAGGAGGCAGTAGTGAAACGTGTTATCCTCAAATGTCTACATATTAACTCAAGAACTACACGACACCGAAGAACACCCAAGTACATAAAATGACTCCCATTAGGGCAAGCAAATGTGACAGAGCTGTGGCACCCACATAAGAACTGAACCAGGCTTCCAGGCTTGCCACTTGCTCTGTAGCTTCAGGTCACCTTATCTCCCACAAAGACTGTTTTCTCAGGACAACTAAGTTCACAGGATTTTTTTCAGAAATATATGAGATTAACAGGAGAAAGCACTTTTTGTTTGTTTTTCGAGACGAGGTTTCTCTGTAGCTTTAGAGACTGTCCTGGAACTTGCTCTGTGGACCAGGCTGACCACGAACTCACAGAGATTGCCTCTGCCTGCCAGTGCTGGGATTAAAGGTGTGCACCACCACCACCCGGCTGAGGAAAGCACTTCTGAAGTAAAGTCTTACACAAACATAAAGTGTCTCTAATTCTGAACAACTTTTATGACTATCGAGAAATTCTGTAGATTTGCACGGTGGGGTCTGGAGAGGCGGCTGCACAAGCATGAGGTCCCGCATTCGGATCCCAGCTCCTGCAGAAACATCGGGACTGCCTGTAACTGCAGCTCAGGCGGAGCTGGGGTCTCCTGAGCAGGCTGGCTAGGCAGATCAACAAGCTCTGAGTTCACAGGACAGGCCCTGCCTTAACTAGTTAATAAGATGATTCCTGACTTGAGCCCAGGTCCTCCACACATGTTTACATAGACATGTACTCACACATACACACGAGCCCACAAACACACAAACAAGCACATGCATGCATATATACCATAACACAGAGACAAGCATACACACATGCACACATACACAGAAACAAGCATACATGCATGCACACACACATATTAACAAGCAAACACACATGTATACACACAGAAACAAGCATGCACACATACACACAAAGAAATAAGCATACACGCACACAAACACAAAAACAAGCATACACATGTACAAACACATATGTATATACACAGAAAGCATGCACACATACACATAACACATTTACAGAAAAACAGGTATGCATAAATGTTCACAGGCCACACACACACAATAAATGTGATCCCTGTAAATACTATTGCTGTGGTTTGGACGTGAAATGTCCCCACAGGCTCATGTGTCTGAATACTTTATCCGCAGGCAGTGGTGCAGTACCGAGACATTACAGAACCTCTGGAAAGCAGGGTCTGGCTGGAGGAATCAGGGACCTGGAGGGCAGCCTCCATGTTACAGTGTGGCTCCACATCCAGGCCAAGCTTGCTGCTTACAGATGCAGAGGCATGAGCGAGCTGCCCCCACGCTCCTGCTGCTACGCTTTCCCCACCATGAAAGGATAGCAAGGTAAATCTTCCCTAAACTGCTCCTGTTAGGTACTTTGTCTCAGTAATAAGAAAGCTATGAACGCAACTGTATTACAGAATTTGTTTTCCTTCCCCACACTGATTTAATTTAGCCCCCAGCACTCATGTAAAGGCGGAAGGAGAGAACCATTGCACAGAAACTAAAGACTGTTGAATAACCGCCATGTTCATTCCTAGGAAATACAACGATCAGAGTACAATGCACACACAATACCATTCCATTAAGCACAAAGGAGGACCGAGCAGTAAAACACGCATTCGTTTTATAATGACACACGAAATGCACTTAAAATACATCTAACAACAGCCACGATGTAAATGCTCCTCTTACCCTTAGCGTCACCACTCGTGCTTTGGGGTTCCGAACAGATGGTCCTGAGGACACGTAGTCAGCTGTGTCGATCTCGATTGGAAAATGCTTCTCACATTTCTCATCACTGTCCAGTGCAGCTGGCCACTCTGTGCAGAAATCTGAGAAGATGAAAAGTTATCTCAATCACAGCTCTGTAATGATGGCCATGTAACAGGCTGGAGACAGGACAGTCACGGGTACGTTCTGGAGCTATCCTCTGCATTGGGCCTTTCCTCTGCAGTCCACCCTACCCTGAGAATGTTCAGTTTAGTGGGGAGCAGGGATGCTAGGGTGTGGATGGAGAGTTTGCCACGCCCACGGCCCAGTCCCCAGAACTGAAACTGACAACACCAGTGATGGACGTGTCAAGCTCTGTGAGTAGCTGCTGTTTAACTCCTCTTTCCCAACAAAAGGCAGACAGCTTGGTGCCCAGAGTCTACTGCTTGTGAGCAGCAAGAAGGAATGATAAACATCCCCAAATCGACGCCACTAGAAAGATCAACCGACAGGAACTGGAACCCGGAAGGAGCTGAGTCCTGTCAGAGCTCTTCCTGAACCTGACGTATATCATCGCCACAGGGTCCGAACACTAACTCTAGTTCTTCCACGTGACCCTGGTGAGCAGTGGGGTGGCCCTAGACAGAAGGTAGTCCGGGGCCTCAGGCACTTATGGACAGGGCTCTCGTTCCCTGAGCCGAGGCATAAACTCAGTTCCCAGTTTGTTGATGGGGAGTAGCTGCCAGCTTCCCAGCTACTGGGATCTGACTTCACAGCGCCCTACGTGGTCAAGTCTGCATGGAAGAGGGTTTTAGCTGAGGATGAAGACTCACACCGGGGCTCTTCTCAGTCCTTGAAGAGTCCCACTCTAAGAGCAAATGAAAGCAACCAGTTCCTCAGGCTGTGAACAGTGGACCTTACAGACTCAGGCTTCCCCTGCAAAGCACACTGTGAGAAAAGCTGGCCATCTCTGGGACAGATAACCGGGGGACACAGAGAGGCCTTCGCCTGTGACATTTCCCCAAGCTAACAATTTCCCAACTGTAGTACTTTGTTCATCTCCCTTTATGCTTCATCGGAGTCAGTGGCTTGGGCTGCTACAGCAGGAGGTCATGAATTCAAGGCCACCCTGGGCTACACAGACAGGGGTGCCAGCCAGACTGAGCCACACTGCGAGACCCTGTCTCAAAAAGAACAAAACTCCCACAAAACAACAAACCCCTAAAGCCTGTATTTGAGGGAAATAAGGCATCACCAAAATGGAGAATATTTTGATGTGAAGAAAAGACAAGAGGGCAGAGCTGACCGTCATTTCCATCGTGGACTCAGGCAGCACCCTATGCCAGGACGCAGGCCACCAAGCACTTGTAGAGACCAGTCTGATCAGTTCACAGACTTTTGGTTTTGTACAGAATATTTTTTCTTTTAAACTGCAAATAAGTTATTTCAATCATCAGATGATAATTACAGTTTTTACATTAAATTACCTAAATTACGTGCCCCAAAAAACCACAGCCAAGTGGGAAGCACATAATAGGCCATTAGTGTCTGATAGATGCGGCAGTGGTTGACTCTGAAGAGTCTCGGCGTTTATGTAACTTCTCTGGCTGTTCAGCCTTGGTAAATTACTGAACTTTCCTGCATTTCACATTTTCCATTTGCAAGTTATATATAAAATTTGAAGTGACCTACTTTGAAAGAAAACTGAGAAGAAATGCTGAAAAACCTTGAGTCTTTTGGAAGCTGCACTCTCAAGCCAGAGACGGCAGAGGTGTAATTAGGAAATGTGAAAGAGCTCATTTATGCTCTGCAGGAAACAGTGCGGCCACATGAATGTGCTACACAGAAGCCTTCGCTTCAGTCTAGGAATTGGAGAACTTCATCAAAACAATCAGTTGCTAGAATACAAGCACATTTAAAAATAATGTTTAAAGGAGAAAAATGGGGTCGGCAAATTGGCTGAGAGAGTAAAGAGGCTTGCTGCCAAGGCTGACTGCCAGAGCTTGATCCAGGGATCCACACAGAGGAAGGAGAACTGAGTCTCGTAAGATATCCCTGACCTCCACATGCGCACCATGGCCAGCACATGCCCTAACATGCAAACACACACATACAGAAGAAATGTCATTTTAAAATTACTTTTTTAAAAATTAAAAAGATAAAAAAATGCAATTTATCACGGTATATTGGAATGCAGTTGTTAACTGGCTTTTACAAGATTCAAAAAATGGAATTCAATCTGTGGGACATCAATTTGGAACGGTTGTCACTTTTAGAAATGTCCTAGGTTTTGTCCCTTTCCTAAAAAGTCTGAACAAGTCCTCTGCACACGGACAGAGCCTCTGATGGGACCATCAGGGACACTAGGGTGCCATCTGAAGGTTCTTCCTCTTCAACAACAGAACACCCAACAGCACACACACACGAGAACCACATGAAAATGGCTGCATTCATGTCATTGCTGCCAGGGGGAACGGCGTTCCTCTGCAGGCTCACTCGTGTGAGCTGGTGGCACTGCTTTGGGAAGCTGTCGAACCTTTAGGAGGTAGGGCCGAGCTGGAGGAAATTGGTGTGGGGGCTACTGTTCTGCTTCCTGATCTGCCAAGACAGTAAGCCACTTTACACTCCAGCTGTGTCAGTCAGGAGCCCATAGCCACGCCTTCCCTGCCATAACAGATTAGAATCCCTCAAATTATGAACCAAACAAATCTCCCACAGCTGTTTCAGTTGCGTAGTCGGTCATACTACAAGAAAAGTACTAATAATTCACTGGGCAGTGGTGGTGGCGCACGCCTTTAATGTCAGCACTCAGGAGGCAGAGGCAGGCAGATCTCTGTGAGTTTGAGGCCAGCCTGGTCTACACGAGCTAGTTCCAGGACACGCTCCAAAGCTACAGAGAAACCTTGTCTCAAAAAACAAAACAAAACAAAAAGTCCTACTAATCCATGTGGGAAGAAGGCCACGATGCAGGTGCCTAGGGAGCAACAGACGCCGCTCCAAGTCAGCAGCTCTGGAGCTGCAATTCCCATTGTTCTTCATTCACAGGCACAGCTCACAAAGCACACACTGCAAGTACAAACAAACTCGGTTCTCTGGAAGGGATTATAAGAACTAAGTGATAACTAAGAGATTTTTCTGGGATGAGAGGCAGGGATGGAATAGCAGGAGGCTTCAACTATTTGATTAGCCACATGTACGAATCACTTTTAAGTTGTCAGTGTTAACAATTTACCAGATCAAATCTGAATCATGAGGCAAAGGCAGGAAGATCACTGCAAGGTGGAGGCCAGTTTTCTATAGAGAATGTTTCAGATTAACCTGGGCTACACAGCAAGACCCTGCCTCAGGTAGGTAGGTAGGTAGGTAGGTAGGTAGGTAGGTAGGTAGGTAGGTAGGTAGGTAGATGATAGATAGAGATAGACAGATGATAGATTAGATAGATAGATAGACAGACAGACAGATAGATGATAGCTAGATAGACAAGATAAATAGACAGATGATGGCTAGACAGACAGACAGACAGACAGACAGATAAACAACTCAAGGATAACTGCTGTGTGGTGTCCCACTGCCGACCCTCAGGCGGTTCGGCTACTCAGCTTATACTGCACTCTTAAGCCCGAGTCTCGCTCATCTGAATCTATTAGTAAAGCTGCAGGGCCCTGTTCAGTCCACACAAGTGCTTTCTCTACCTCAACAGCAAGTGCTGAACCCACCTACAAGTGAGAATCACGGCAGGTGGATCTAGTCCAGTGTTGGAGGTAAGCCAGCTTAGGGTTGTGGGGTGTCCTAGAGGCCTCCGAAACAGTACAGACAGCTGCCACTGCTTGTGGTTACCCATCAGAACTTCACAGGGAGACCCTACTGCTGAACAGAGTAGTGAGCTGGTACTGACCGAGGCTTCCTTACCACTGGCTAGCTGACAGTTCTGGAAGTGGCTATGCAAGCTGCCAGGGTAAAAATCATTAGCGATTTCACAGAGCTATGAACTACAGGCTACAATAACAAATCATATGGCAAGATACGCCCATGTGTGTGACAGTGACACATACATCATGAGGTCACCAGCCACTTATGGACTGGATATAAGCCCCTCCACAGGAGACACATGCCCAATACAGTAAATCTGGTTGAGAGTCCAGAAGTGGGGAGCACACAGGCCCCAGGGGTGAACATACTATTATCTGGCTCACGGACATGGCATCAAACTGTCCTCTAAATTCTAAACAACAGATTAGGGCAGCTCTGGGACCACATCAAAGCAGGGGACAGTGAAGGAGACAGTGGTTAGTTCTGATTTCACAACTGGCTAAGTGTCTGGAAGGCTCAACACCACTGGGTCATCTTATTACCCTGCCCCAAGGCTTAGGGACCATTGCAGAAGAGAGGGCGGAGAAGCCACAGCTGTGCCTGCCCACACACGAGCACTCCAGTCAACAGAGTGGGGAGGGGCTCTGAGTCCCTGTCCCCAGATGAGGAGCCAATGATGGCCAATGTCTTCTTGGAGAGGGAGATTCAGACTTCCTTACTCCAAGCAGGTCAACCCCTGCTGCCATGGATGGCCCCACACCCATGAACTTAGGAGTGGGAGGTTTTATTAGGGTGGGGTGAAGGTGAATATGATAAAAACATACTGCATGCATGAACGGGAATTTCATACTTTCACATTTGAACTCATTCACTTTATGGAATGAACCATATGTAAGATGACCAACAATATGGAAAATGCAGCAATTCAGCTCTTGGATAAATGTACTGGCCTGAAGGACAGTATTTCAGGAAAGAATCACAGTGGCTTCTTACGATCAACTGCAACTCTACAGACACAACCCCACTCCAGCGGAGAGGGCAGGACACACAGACAACAACACAGCGAGACAAACAACTCTGTCCTCACACTCTTACAGTGACACCGGCCATCTGCGGGACTTCCGGGCAGACAGAGAGCGCTGGGAAGAAGAAAGGTGTGAGCTGGTAGCCTAAAGATAAATCAGTCTACAATCTGCTTCTGCTATTGCACATCTATCAAACATTCTTGATGGTGTTTACTTTTAAATATAAAACGGAACTAGGGTAACACAGACTACCTTCTGGCCAGTAAATACAATGTGCATAGCCATACCTTAGTCTCAACCTCTATTTGTTTTTGATGAGTTTACAGTGCTCACCAATAATTATTTATAAAAGAGCTGAGAGGTGGCTCTAAAGTTAAGAGCTGCTCTTCCAGAGAAGGACCTAGGTTTGAGTCCTAGGACTCAGTGGCTGACAACCACGTTTAACTCCAGTTCCAGGGGACCTGACACCCTTTTCCGGCCTCCTTGGGCACTAGGCATGCATGCACATGGCAGACACATATGTATGCAGGTAAAATGCCCACATACAAGACACACATAATGATAACAAACACGAACTGCTGCTTATACACTGAACATCTTAAACTATTTACAGATCGTTGTTAATGGAGAGAGAGGCAGGAGGGTGGTGCCCTCCGGGAGCACTACCACATTACAGGATTTGATGGGAATATATCTCAGGCTAGCTTGGGCTACACATCAATATCCAGGCCACCCTGGGCTATCTAGTAAAGAAGAACAAACTCTCTCAACAAAACAAAAGGGAAAGGAAAGAGACAGTGACTTGGAATGGAAGGCTGTATGTGTCTCATTAGACTCAAGTCTTTCTGCATGTGAAATTGGCCCCAGGCTCCCAGAGGAAAGCATACCTTTTAGAGCTGCACAGTGCCTCCTAATCGCCACAGGAGTCAGATGCAGGAAATTTGGGATCTAAAACAGAGAGGTTTTAAAAGGATAAGTTACAGTCAAATCTCCCCCAGTCACCCCCTTTTCGTGAGCTGGAGTCTCAACATACTTCCTAGATATTCTCAAACTTCCAGGCTCTAGTGACCTTCCTGCTCAAGCCTCCTGAGCAGCTGGGCTACAACCATGCACCACCACGCCTGCCATGTCATAAACGCATGAGAAGGATCGTATTCCTATAGCCTGAACCAGAACCAATAAATCACATAAATAAAAGGTGACAGCTCTTCCACAGCATCAGCTCCAAGCTCTGAGACTCTGTATGATTTATTTCCAATACGCCAGAATCAGATGGCACTCATCTTACATGTCTCACAAGACAGCAATCATGTTAAAACATAAACACTTCCATAGCATTCTTTATGCCATGTATCTACAGCATTCGTGTGCTATTCCACTATAAGACCAAAGGCACTCAGGGTGTGTTAGCTCAGACTAGCAATCCGGAGGCAGAGAGACTGTGAAGGCAAGGTCACCCTGGACTGCACAACAAGACAGTCTCATAAATTCAGAAAACAACAATAATAACTTTGAAAGCGTGTAACACCAACAATCTGTCCATCCTCCAATTCTCCAAGAAACCTGGCACATTATTTTTGCTTACACACAATAAGCACTTCATAAACTGAAGGAACAAAGCTAGCAAACCTCAACTACATAGATGACTGCATTTATTTATTAACTAAGCTTTTGAGAGTCTCCTGTAGCCCAGGCTAGCCTGACACTTGCTATATGGACTCCTAATCCTCCGGCCTTGGCCTCCGAGGCACTGGTACTACGAGCATGCACCATCACACCAGTTCTTATCTGACCAGTTTAATGAAGTCAGGAACACTTTCATGCTGACACAATACAGCAGAAAGTCAAAATTTAGGAAAGGGCAAAGAGGTGATTCCTTTCAAACAAGTAGTGCATGTATGTATGTATGTACGCTCTGCATGCCTAGCGCTAGTCGGAACGCGCTGACCCTAGAGATTGTGAGTTGCCATGCAGAATCAAAACCACTGGAAGAGCGGCCAGTGCTCTTCAGTGCTGATCCAGCCCCTACCAGCACGATTTTTATAATAATGTTAGGCATGTAAAAGAGTAATTTACCTTAATGGAACTCATTTGGAAATAAAAGTTAAAAAGCAGAAGTTACTCAAAAAACTTGAATCTTGAATGTTGATCAGAATATATTTACTTAATCCAGGGGAAAAAAAGAACTAAATGCCAGGATTATGGAATGGGTGGCTTTTTTGTTGCTATTCTTTTCTTTTTTTTTTTTTTT
>LOEQ01002446.1:123040-145254 GCA_001685075.1 Bramus lutescens | reverse complement strand
GGCGAGAACCTCCTGCCTGTCCTTTGAAGCCGGGCTTCTCGGAGCCGGCTGGGAGGCCTTTTGTCCCATTTCCCCCCTGCCCCAGGAGATGCTCCTCTTAGCTATCAGACATGGGAATGTCACCAGGAACCACTTCCTTTTCAGAGGAGGGTTTCTTCATCAAACCGGGTCTGATGAGACTGTCCCCAGCTTCCTAATGCCACAGCTTTTTTTGGTGTGGCTAGCCATATAGACCCGAGGTTGAGCAAACACTGAGGGCTTCCTGTTTGACAATTGGGTGTGTTGTGCTCAAAGATTCCTGCCTCCTGCCAAGTGACAAATGACAATTTCACAAAAAACACCTGTTCACCTGGTTATGGAGATCTTTGGTAAACTCTGCCTAAGTATGGTTCCTAGTTCCAAAAAAAAAAAACAAAAAAAAACACCAGTCAAATGAAAACCAGTATGTGAGCTTACAGGTTGGAGTCATACATTCTTTTTCTCCACCAATATCTCCAAGTTTGCAAGTCACCTCTGCCCTGACCCTTCGTTCCCCAAGTATACTGCTCACCTTTCCTTTTATATATACTTCTTAAGTAGAGATCTCAGTTTGTCTGTGATTCATGCTGTGAACCCAAACAAACAAACATAGGCAAGCTTATACAGAATAGCCTATTTTGCTACCAGGAACAAGACTTTGTTATTCTGAACAGTAAATAATGACAATTAAAAACACAAGGCAGTTATCAATTGACTTTATTTCTTTTCATAAGGAAATGCCAACAGTGCATAATACTTTTGTAAATAAAATATATAATCAAAAGTTTTTATCTTTATCACATATCATCGGTGTTACATTGTCCTTAATAAAGAGTATTTGGCATTTGTAACAGTCTGCTGGCATCTTCAACCAGGGTCTAATAACAAACTGAGCTTTTCAAATGGTGATATTTATTCATGTTCAACTAAAATCTCAGTACAGGAAGAAGCCAATAACGTCATCAATCAAGAACGGGAGCATTCAAAGGAAATCAGGATTAGCATCAGATAATTTCAGTCAGAAATAAAGAGTGATTACCACCTTCACAATGAACAGCTTCATGATCTGCTGAGCATATAGAAGGAATACCACTCACATTTAAAAATGGTTATCACCAAATCTATTACCATACACTGAACTGTCCTATCTGTACACAGTTGGTCTCCTTATGTGTAGTCCTGGATGACAAACAGATTGTCCCCAACACCTCTGAAAACACACACACGTGCCACAGGAACAGCTGCTCTCCGTTTCCTGTTTTGTTTACAAAGAGTTTTAGGGCCGAGTGCTACAGAAAACATGAGCAATACGCCACTGGACAGGAAAACCGTTAGAAAACATTCTTCTGCAGCCTCAGAGTTTTGGATCCTGACTGAAATAACACAGAGCCCCCTATGTTGAGAGTGTGAGGTACAGTTGGCATGGTGAGGTGGGCTCCTTAGTTCAGTGTCGTGGTGCATTTGGCAAAGAAGAAAACGAGAGACTTAATATGCAAAGGTTCTGTTTTGGTTTGGGTTTTTCCAAAGTCATTCTAACAGAAACTTTCCTGAGGGGTATAAGGGCATCCAAAGATCCATTATAAAGCAAACGGGGTGAAGATGAGAGCGGAAGCCTCTCGAGTGCTCTTTGAGTTTGTGGGGATCACAGAAGTGTATGTCACGTGAGAATGTATCAACAGAGGGAAAAGGGACTGAGATCTTCAGGAATCTGCTGGTATATAAAAACCGAGAACACTGGGGTTTGTTTTTAATACGATCTTTGGATCCTGTGTCACAAAATAAAAGTTCTGTTTTCTATATACTGTATATATACACACATATTTAGAAAAATATATAAAAATAAGACAGTCAGAGGCCAGTGGAGGTGCGTGGCATTTAGCGGCACCAGATGTAGCGAGCCCTTGGATCTGGAGAGCATCATGTTCAGCTTAGACGGCTGCAGGGAACACTGATGCGGCCAAACCTCCATCCTGGGGATGCGAATGAAGCACTCTGGTAGAACACCCAACCTTAAACGCAACACGTTAAATAGAATCTATCACAGACTTTACATTAAATAGAGGCAGAGCGAGCAGACTTCCGTTCACCAGCGTCTCGTGTTTCTTCAGAATTGGCACCGTTCCCCTGTGTTGCAGTCCCACTTCTGAGTGAGCAGAAGTCAGAACAATTAACAATGCACAACCTGCCACCTGTTGCACATGCTATTTGAAAGACGGAGTTGGAAAACGACATCTGTGTGCCTGATCCTGCCCGGGTGCTCCGGTCAAACGTTGGAGTCTTCATCTGTGATGCTGGCACTGGGGGAGCGGGCAGCAAAATCTTTAAACATGTCGTCTTCCTTTAACATGTGCTGAAAAACAAGGGACAGAGCTCAGCACCACACACCTGCCGACACGCAAGTGGGTGTTCGTGGCTCTGGACACTTTTAGAGTAACATTTTCAACTCCCTGTCCACACTTACGGTGAGATTGTTGATGCCTTCGGAGAACACACCGATCTGTCTCACCGTCCCTTCTGAATCCTCCATCTGCCAAGAACAAGCCACAATGTGACAAACTCACTCGCAAAGTTTCAGAAGGGAAGATAAATCCACGAAAGTAATGTAGGAAGAACGCAAGTAGCACAGAATGCAGCAGGGGCCACAGGGATCCTGTGCCTCTGTGTCCCCTCTGAAAACACTTCCCAGGTACCGACAATAAAGTACGCAAAGTGCTGAGGACAGCACCGGGAAGCAGGCGGCAACCTGCGGGGATTCAGAATACTTCATGATTTTTATTTTCAGGCATGTGAAGACGGCACGCTTCATGAATGACAGTGTGCAAAGCTTCCATGGTGCGTCCGAGTGCCTGTGGGTACATGGTACAGGGCTTACCTGCTCTAACCGATCCAAATCATCCTCTTCATACAGGCGCATGTCCAGGCCAGTTCTAAACCCCTTCTGGGAGCTACTGCCCAAAGCGTGGCCCAGCTCCATGGGACAAACATATTCCTCTCCGTCTTCCTGCTTCTTCTTCCTCAGGTTTCCAAAGTTGCTAAAGGTCAGTTTCTTTGGCTTTAAAAGCAAACAAAAAGGCACCCAGGAATTTGATAAAACTCCTATGACAAAGGACTAATAACAAGTCTAAGATAATTATTCACTTCATCACACAAAGCAAGTAATCTGGATGATCAAACTATCACAAGAAAGCCAGAAGTATCCTGGACACACAAGCCATGCACCATGGTCTTGGTGTAACTCTCAAAAGGTGAATCTCACTGTGAGGACACAGACTGGACATGCCAAGGTCCTATGTTTGCATTAGATAGGATTCAACACAATAGATTGCCTCTCAGAGATGAGTCAAATTGTGCAAAACGAGTCAATCTAAGATCAGTAAAAGACGGTGATCCTAACTGGTCTAGCGGCACAGGCCTGCCCGCAGCCACAGCTACTTGGAAATTGAGGCAGGAGAATCACAAGTTTAAGGCCTGCCTGGGCCACTTAATAAGAGCCTGGCTTGAAATAAAATATTAAAAAAAAAGCCTGGCGGTGGTGGTGCACGCCTTTTATCCCAGCACTTGGAAGGCAGAGGCAAGTGAATCTCTGTGAGCTCGAGGCCAGTCTGGTCTACAAGAGCTAGTGCCAGGACAGGCTCAAAAAGCCACAAACAAACGCTGTCTCAACAAAACAATCAAAAAAAATTTAAAGGAAGGGACAAACTGGGGTATATAGGTCAATGGTAGAGCATTTGCCGAATATGGTTAAGACCCTAGGTTGAGTCCCAAGCTGGAGGGAGAAGAGGGACGGAGAGAGGGAAGGGACGTTGGACAGTAAAGCTGTGGTTACTTTGTTTGCCTCACAGGAGGCCTGGTGAGGGGTAAAATACCCCACACTCTTGGAGAGAAAGTGTCTACTGATCTTGAAGAGAGATACTTCATTTCAGTCTGTACACAGCCCCCAAGGAGGGAAGAATTCAAAATCAGACAGGGTAAAAACAAAGGCAGCTTGGCATATATTTCTAGGAGAACTCCTAAGGTGCCTTCACCTAAAGGATGTGGAAATAACACATACACGCAAATAACACAGGAATAACTCAAAAGAAAAAGTAACCTTCTACAACCCTCAAACCCTGGCAAGTAAAAAACACCCCACGGTCTTTATGTGTAGCTCAGATCAACCCTGAGTTTGCAATCCTCCTGCCTTAGCCATTTGCATGCTAGGATTACAGGCAGGTATGACAACCCCTGGTGTTGATGCTCTCCTTAAGAAGATTTTTTTGACTTATAAATCAAACAAGCTGAATACACGCAAGGAGAAACTTACTGGTTCATTTACTAATCAGCAGCACTGGAGATCAAACCCAGGCCTCATGCTTGCCAGGCATGTGCTCACCACTCGGTTATTCCCACCCCAAGTCCTCCTCTCTTACACCTATCCACCAGGAAAGCAAAACCACTGCAATGGTAAATTGGGCTCAAGCCATAGCCCTCAGCATCGGCAATGCGCTGATGACAGAAGCCAGCGTCATCTCTAACTCTAATATGACAAATGATTTCAGCAGGAACTTTCAAACAGGCAGCCCCTTAATGGCTCCTGAAAGTCATGAATGTGTGTGCGTATAGACTTTTTATCTCATCAATAAAACTGAGCAACTCTCCAAAGGATGGAAGGATGGGGCCTCTGCACGCACTCCACAATGATCAAACGAACCAACCTTCACTTTGGCAGTAGCTGTTAGCAGTACATAATCTGGTAACTCCATGGCATCCCGCTTCTGGTGCTGGGCCTCAGCACCAATCAGAAGGTTGAAATGGGTGGCCAAATGTCTGCGCAGCAAGGTTTTATTTGGTGGAATGTTCAACAACTGAGCCATGGTTTCCACATTAAAACGAGGCTCAAGAACCTGTAAGAAAAATTGGGATTGGTAAAAGGTGCCATGGATCATACACGGTTGCAGAGGAAGCACTTCACAGTTTGCAAACAACCTTTCCTCTGGGTAATCCCCAACAGCCTTATCAACAGCAGAGGGCACAGACTTTGATTGCTTTCTTTTTTAGATTTACTTTTTTATGTGTAAAAGTGTTTGCCTACATGTATGTATGTGTACCACATGTGTACAGTGCCCACTGAGGCAAAAAGGTCCAGACCCCCTGGAACAGGGTTACACGTGGTCACCGGCCACCATGTGGGTGCTGGCAACTGAACCCGGGTCCTCTGAGAGAGCAGCCGCTGCTCTGAGCTGCCTCTCCAGCCTGGGACTCATCACCGCGCCTGAGTTAGGGGGTGAATCGGTTGTGTAACCCAGGCTTCAGGGGATGCAGAAGCAGCACATCCTTCTATTTGGAACGCTGGCTCATGGAACACGGATGTGCAGAAATGTAGCCTGCAGAACACGGATGTGCAGAAATGCAGCCTGCATCTATCCGGGCGTTTAAAACCACGATCAGTGGGAGATGGCAGCTGGAGTCAGTCAACACTGAAGGGCAATGAGAGGAAATGGGCTTAAACTTAATTCAGAAAAAGATGCTAGAGATGCTGTGTGAGAGAAATCCAGCGTAAACACAAGAGGGCGGGAATGAAGTACCCCCAGATGACTAAAAGCAAACCGATGCAGGATGAGTGTCCCGTCTACAATGCTTGGAACCAGGGTTTAGATTTGGGGGCATCAGCATGAAGTCATTTCTCTTGGGGGTAGGATCAAGTTGCAACACAGATTCCCTTATGCTTCGAATACAGACAACCTCCTGGTAACCTGATGCAATCCTTCTAGCTCCCAAGAGCTATTCTACCAGGTAGAACTTTCCACTCGTGAGGTGGAAGTCACAGGCTTTAAAGCAATGCAGATTTCAGATCAAGACTGCTTACCCTTGGGACTAAGGGAAACCAAGCAAGCAGTCAATTTCAGACTGAAAGAGCTTTACCATGAGGCCTCCGTGGACTCCGCTGCCTCTGAGATTGGGGGCGTATTCTGCCAAGTCCACAGAGCGTAGCCACTCCATCACACGGTGGTTGGTCCACTGCTGGACCTCAGATGGGGTGATGCCGTTCTGTGGAAACAAACATACATTATACCTCGGGTGCTGATGGCAGGGCCTGCGACACTAAACCCACACATGCAATCTAACAGGTCTGGTCTAGAAAGCATTCTATCTGAGATCCATGAACTGCTCAAAGAGAAGAGAAAACAAGTGTTTGCTAATTTGACCGCTCTCTGAAAGAACTTATACTACAGGTTCAAGCTTCTTTATGTAGCAGTAAGAGAGTGAAGGAAATATTTACAGTGACATTTTACTCTGTGGATTGAGGAGGCAGTAAAAAGCACAGCCCACGAACAGGAGAAGGCAGAAAAACGACCTTTGGCTTCAGTGACACAGTGGAACCTTTACAGAAAGAAAAGGGAGGAAAGCAAAGCCCACGAAGTCTGTAATCAGCTTTCTCTGCAGGTTCCAGGAGAAAAAGGTTCTGTCTGAGTTTTCACACTCTTGGCTGAAATGCTACCTCGTCGGACGGCCGTCTCCGCAGGCAGTTTGGCTCGAAGTTATTGATCCTCAGGACTTGGATGGCCCTTTTGATACTGAGGTGATGCAGCACGCTCACGACCTTCAGGGACAGCAGGTCATCCTGCAGGGGAGAAACAAGGAGATCACTGTGCCGGCCCATAACAGGGGGCAGGGGGCTCCCCGGGGAATCCCAGAACTCTGCTTGGGATTTCAGGTTTCATTCAGTAACAGAACCCCTGTCCTGTTCTCAACAAATCCCTCTCTAGAACCTCAAATTCCTACTGTTCCCCAAAAGCTGTACCCCTTTCTCACTCTTACAGACGCTCTGAGAAGATAGTAGCACACAGGGCTCTGGAAAGGACTCACTGGTCACTCTAAAAGACAGTCTGCTGTTTATTGGGGGCAGGGAGAGACAGTCTCTTTGCATCCAGGCTAGCCTCAGCTTAAGATCCTCCTGCCTTGGCCTCAAGAGCTGCAGTGCTGGGCCTTGAGGAATTCCTGTTTCCTCCTTAGTCCCCAGAACTTGATCTGCAGGCAGTGTAGACACTCAGGCACCTGAAGATGGGCAGCCACACTACCGTCCCTTTCTCTCGCAGATAGGTGGGTCAGAATGTTCCCTTATGGTCAAGCTTCCTGGTCTGCCAAGTTCCCAGTCTGGGTTATCTACTCCACCTAGCAGGCATGGTGACCAATATTGGGAAAACTATGTCCCCCAGTGCAAGGGTTTGGATAATAGTAAAAGAGAAAAGACATGAAGACTTGTAAGTTTCAAAATATCACCAATCAGCTTCTTCAAGGAAACACTCTGGGCAGTCTGCAGCCATGGAGAGCAATTTCAAACATGCCCAACACACCTAAACAAATTATTTCAGCAATAGGTGATTTCAGGGCAGTGCTGAGATAAACCTTCTAAACACACCCAGAGAATAAGCAGAGGGACATCCATGTAGGCACACAGCACACCTTACCGATAGCATGTTACTTGTGGAAAAAATGTTCAAGAAAGGAACTTACTATAAAAATGTTTCTAAGAGCAAAAATAAAGAGTTAGTGGTTTATCCTTGAGCAAAAATTATTTAATTTTTTGTAGGATTACCTTATTAAAATTAGTGTTTTAGGATAAAGGAGAAAAGGCTTTTTAATATATTTACTCTGAAACTGAGACGCTCATTTCTGAACATTTCGGTGTAGGCGATTTTCCTTTCATTGAAGTCTATCAGGTTAAGAAATATCTAAATGTCTACTTCTGAAAATATATTTGAAGGGTTTCTACAAGCATTGCTTTCATTTAAACCCTTTTGAAGCTTGGGCATTGTGGCGCACACCTGCAATCCCAGGACTCAGAAGGCACAGGCAGGTGGATCTCTGTGAGTTTCAGTCAGAGCTACAGTGAGATCCCATTCAAACAAACAAACAAATAAAGTACAGCAAATAAATAAATATTTTAAAATACATTTAGACTAAAACAAGGGTTTCTAGGTAGTATTAGAGTTCTCCATGCATTTTATAGCTTCTCTTAGTATTCACACCTTATGAGACTATGGCACACGTCAAAATTAAGAAACTAATACAGATAATAAAATAAAGCACAGGCCTTTTCAGCTTTTGCTATTTTAGGACTTATCTGTTATTATCATTAGTGCCTTGTACGGCATCTATGCAGGGACGCGAGCACACACATGGAGGGCAGAGGACAACTCTGCAGAATCAGCCCCCCTTCCACCTTCACATGGGTCACAGGTCATCAGGCTTGCTTGGCAAGCACTTACACCTGCTTAACCATCTATCTCATCGGCTCCCAGATTGCCTTCTTACTTCCTGGTTCTTGCCAATTTCCCACTCAGATCCTTGTTCTGTTCCTGGAGCTGAGCCAGGGAACCACACGGGGACTTTTGACTTGGGACTCACAGGTCACACCTTCCTGGGTCAGTCAATGTCTTTCAGGCATGAAGATCTTGCATGCACTTCCTGTGATTTTTGAGTCTGAAGTTGCTCACATTCCCGTGGGACATGTGCCCCATCACATCCCATGGGCATGGATAGAGGGTGGTCAAACGCCACTATATTGTCCCAGGTGGAAGAGTGAGCTCTGAAGAGAAGGACCCTTAAACATTCTGGGTTTAAATTCTCTGATACACTATCACTTAGTAAACATAGAAACCTGATTAACTTTACCTAACCTCTCAGTTCCTTGTTTCCTCATCTTAAGGATGGAGATGATATTGATGCTGAGAGTTACTGCGAATCGCGCATCCGGGAACGTGCGCTCAGAAAAGACAGTGGCTATACAGCATGGCAAATGCATTAGGTCATCCACACAAGGTCACATGGAATTAGCAGCTTAATTTCCACTTATTTCACAAAGGTAACACTTATGCGGCTGCCTAGTTTACAAAATGCTCTTTAAATAAAAGTATCTCATGTAAAACATTAATCATACAATGGAATCTAGAACAAGGTTCTGGAATCCATCCCTGCTGATGTAAGTAGGGAATGGTCTTTCTATTCATTGGCTGGAAGACTAGAAATCCCCAAGAGAGAAGGAAGCAGAGCCAGTCCAGCCTCCCTTCCTCTCTTTACCCCGTAACTACTGCCGTGATGGGACGGATCTGTGCAAAGGAAGGCAAGGGAGGAGGCCAGCCCTTGTGGATGCCAGGGCAAAGGGTAACACAGAAACACCCAGGGCTGCAGTCCTCTCTATGAGATCTAACTCACATACCACAGAATGCAAACACACACAATGTACACTTCAGAATTTACTGTGTTGACTATATCAACACTGTAGACAAGCTTAGGCTAAGTTTAGTTTTGCTTGGCTTAAATTGGGTTTCAAATTACCCAAAGCTGGGCCAATTGCCAGATCCTACAACATCAACTTCTCAGGAAACACCCAACAGAGAGCCACTTACCACTGTCATGTAATGCAGCATCCGACCATCCACCCGCCCTTCATCGAACTGGGTCTTATACTGAGGGAGGCCAATGTCATCCAGCCATCCTACAGGAGGAAAGCCAGAGTCAGCACCAGGCTACAAAAGGCCTATTCCCAGGATCAAGGGGAAATGTGACAAGATTGATTGTTTGTCACCCACAAAGGCCTCTTACTAGTGACCCAGTTGAAGTCCAGTTTTCCATAGTTGGTGTCTTCTTCAGACCCCAGGGCCTGCAGGGCCAGCTGGAGCTTCTTGCGATGCAAGGAATGCTTGATGCCAAGCTCCTAAAGCAATAAACAGAACCTCAGAATTCCACCCATCCAGCCAAGCATGCAGAATCCTTGACAATGAAGCTGCCCTTAAAGATCAGCTCTGTATTATGTTAAAATACTGCCTCAGGCTAATAAACCCATTCTACATTAAATTATAGTATGAACCTCAGGCCAAGACAACATTGCTGAAGAGGAGGCCCAGGTGCACCATGGTGGGCTGAGTAGAATGTTAGATGTTACCTAGGGATTCATTTCACTTGTGAATAAGAAAATGTTGAATGTGTAATGGGGATTTTACTCCTATCTTGTGGCCAAAATACAACATAAAATATAGAATATTCTTTTGTGAAGTAAAATAGAATCGCATAGATTACACTGAAAAGATAAGTCAATGTAAGTCTCCGAATGACTGAGACATATACGTTCATTACATAAAGTCTATTCATTATGCAATAGCTATATAATTACAGAAGCTAATACCTTTTCAAAAGTGGTAATATAGGTTCTACTCAGACTGCTTTGTTTTAGAATAACTGATTCATACTCTATACCACATTATTAGAATAACTAACAATTGATACTAAGGCAGGGGGAGGGTAGGTGTTGCTGGGATTGAACTCTGGGCCTCCCACAGGCCAGACAAGTGTTGTACCGCTGGGTACATTACCAACTACACATGCACAAACAAAATGGGAGTAGCTACCTTCTCTAGGTCTTGCTGAGAAGCCTGCAGAAGTGTCTGGCCAGATATAATCCAGTTCTTGCCAGAACTCAGGTAGGACCCCAAGCCTTGCTCCGCTAGCCAACTGCACACTTGTTCCTTGGTCCATTTGGCAAATGGCATGTCCAGGTCACTGTGGGAAAATAAGCAACAACCCTAAGCCAGTCCTGCAGCTTAACAGTCCACAGTGAGCATCTGTGCGTGCAAACAGTATGGAAGTTCCCTGGCAAAGCACATCTAACCAAGAAAAACCTAATTTTCTGTACAGGACTGGTAAATTACCTTCTCCAATCCTGGTTTTCAATTAAAAAGAAACTGCAAAAGGATCGGCGAGAACTACCAAAAACTCACGCTTCAGAAAAACACCAAGAGGAGCCATGTAAGTTGGATTCAAATGATGCTATGCTCTCCAAAGAGCACACTCCCAAATAAAAACATTCTACTCGGCTGAAGGAAATTCAAGTCTCATATGAATTCACTCTGGCAGAATTATGGTTCCTCTCTGGCAGAGATCACCGAGAAAATAATGTTCTCCTGCTAAGTACTCTCCAATATTTTCTTTACTTACAATCTTGAAAAAAAATATGAGGGTACATGGCTAGATTTAAGAAAAAGCTATTTACAGTAAGTGGAGTATGTATGTGCATGCGTGTGTGCATGGAGGGTGCACACATCCCAGTATGCGCATGACAAAATGTCTTTTTAATAGCACAAGGGAGTTCTTCATTGTGCTTGAGGAGGACATATGGTAAATGAGAGCACCTGTTATCTGAAGGCCAAAGGGAACTTCTTGATGAAACCTGTGTCCAGGGCCCCACCCGTGCGGGAGCATCTGTTTCCAGTCTTTTCAAAGTGCTCAGCATCAAGACCTTAATGTTTGTCAACCCCACCCTTTTATTCTCAGGCCAGTGAAGTTGGCTCCAAACTGGTTCTAGCTTTTGAGGAAGCTCAGGGAGGGCTCTTGGAGTGAAACATCTTTCCCCAGCTAGTGTAAGGAGGCATTTACTCATTCTACTCATTCGGAGGAACAACCTATGGTCTTGATAAACCCAGGAATTGCAATAGAATGTGTCTTTAAATATTTTCAAAGACTGCAACAAGGGCTAATGTTTATTGATCAGTTGGTATCTGACAGAGACTTGACACCAATCAACTCAGTCCTCACCTTTTGGGGTAGGTGCTAAGTCTTACTGTGAAGCTGAGTGTAGAGGCCACAGCTCAAGGTCACCTGGTTGGTGGCCAATGAGGCAAGAGAGTAAATCCAAGAGGCTGGACTCTAAAACACAATATTTACCTCCCCCCACTCCCACCCAGGTCCCCATGTATGCTGACAAGGTCTTTGCCACTGAGCCACAAGCCCAGCCCTTAGACCCATCTCCCCAAGCACTAGGCTGCCCCATCTTCACAAGACTGCTTCCGGAGACTCCCCACGTCAAAACTTAAGCCCAAGCACCACTGAATCATACATGTTCCTGATACCTCACATGCTCACACAGCCCTCACCAGCACAGCCGTCACCACCACTGGCAAACAGGACCGCCCTTCCCAACACAGCAGTAAGCCAGGTCTCTCCACATCTGTTCTTACCTGTTGGACTGCCCTAAGTCTCGAGACCAGCCGAGCCTGGGGCCTGCAGTTGCCCTCGTCCCTCCTCTTTTGAATTCAGGCTCGGACATGTCATCTGGGCTGAATGTAGTTGACTGGCTTCTCCTGAGTCTGGAGACACAATGAACATGGTTATGCTACGCCTGCGGAGGCCTCTGCTTTGATGGTGAATCATAATGGTTTTTTGTTGTTTGTTTTGTATGTCTGAATTTAAATGTTAACCAAGGCCCAATGAGTTACGAAGCCCAAATGAGTCTTCCTTCCACGAAGCCTTGGGATTTGGTGTCCGTTGCCAGGCAGTCTTCCCATCACCCCCTGCACTGTGCAACACAGGGGTCAGGCACCCCGCCTCCCCTTTCTTCCACTTACTTCCCAAAGAGTCTCATGATTCCTCTGGACTTCTTTCTGGAATCTGGAGACGGTGGAGACGTCTGGAAAGGGCCGGTCCCCTGTGAACCTTTTGGATGAGATGTACCAGCCAAATCTAGGTGCTCAGTTGTCTCCTTTTCTGTCTCAGCTGTCCCAAGGATAGAATAACGACCAGGTGAACACAAGGAGACCTTAACCTTCTTGGTTTTAACCCCTTAAGAATTCTTTGGGTCTAAAAACCAGTGATTTACACAGAGCACCCTTATGTATGAAACATGTATGTAAGTATATGCTCTCTACAACTTATTCTCCTCCACAAAGTGAATTATCTCAAAATCATCCCTTTGAGATGAAGAGTGTGTGGCAGACCTGGGTGTGGTGGTGCACACATGTAAATCTACCACCCTGGAGGCTGACACAGGAGGACTGATTCTGAGACACACTTGGGCTACAATGTGTGACTCTCTCTTCAAAATAAAAAGTGTCTCAAAATTATGACCTTCTTGAGTGATATAAACTTGTGATGAGATTATGCCTAATTTAGTGCTTGGTACAGCGAGCCTCCCACAGCCTCTAACATCTCCAACTCCCTCTCCTGCCATGACTCTCTCCTGGATCTGTGGTCTGGTCGTTCCTTCTTGGCTGTAACATCCATTTTCTATTCTTCCTACATTTTATACCAAGACCTTGCTTAGTTCCCACTCTCAGCAAGCTCACCTGCTTTAAGCTAAGCTCAGCACTGAAGAATGGCTTTATTTTCATAGGCAGATGGCACCAAAACCTCTGAGCCTGACCTCACTTGTCAGCCCTGTACCCCAAGTCCCAATTTACTGTGCCAAGGACACATGGGACTTATCAAAGCCACCAGTTTCCCTGGAAGTCTTCTCTCAAATTCTGACACTGAATTCAAATTCTGTGTAATTTCCTTCTTAACACGCCTTTTCCTTTGCCATTTAGATCACCTCAGTTACAGAGGACCAGGAACTCTATCAAGAAATGAATCACCAGTATGTGGTGCACACCCATTAAATCCCAGCCCTCAGGAGGCCAAGGCAAAAAGATCACAAGCCTAAGGCCAGACCAGGCTGTAGTTGAGACCCAGTCTCAAGGGGGAAAAAAACTCCTAGCCTATTATATATTGGATACTGAGAGAACAATGCAACTCGGTATGTGTGAGGCTTTCTTGAGGTGTAAAATCTGGATTTGGCTTTGAAAGAACAGCATCCACACTTGCCACATGCAGGGCAGAAGTTCTTTCAACTGTCCATTCCTGGAAGAATAGCCACAAGCAAAGACGGGGCTGTTGTTTTCCAGAGTGTGAGCCTTTACATTTATAAAGGAAAATAAAGACATTTGTTTAAGGAGAAAAATCAGGAAAAGGGTCTCAGAAGGATTTGCAGAAGCTGCAGAGGTTGAATTTTCTATGAAGCAGAGTTGTGACTACAGGTTACAATAAGCAGCATTGGTCTACGGGCATCGATTGCCGTCCTAGCAGACACAGGAGCAGCTGAAAGTGGTTGTCCAGCTGGAAGAGTTTACTTTGTGCAGCCATCACATACTGTAAACACGTCAGGCTCCAAAGACAAGGATGTCACTTTGCTAGGACATGTGCAGTGATACTTGGGTATCTATACAAGGTGACAGCCGCAGGGAACCCCAGGAGGAATCTATCCACTCCTACTGCACGGCCACATGGGTATGGGTACCCTGAAAATGTTCCTAGTCCAACTCATTTAAAACGCATCATACTTATTCTCTTATTTATTTATATTTATTGAAGGCTTTCTTCACACTACTCTCCACAGGGAGACAGAACAAACATCTTTTAAAAGAACTCTCATGGAGACTCCTCAGATACCATGGGAAGTCACTAAATATCCCCAAGGTCAAAGCAATACAATGTCTAGAATGTTGCTCCAAGAGCAGTAAGTCAGTTCCTGCCTGGCAATAGACATTTTGGGGGGACATTGGGAAAATGGACACATGGAGGAGGGACCAGAGTTGGTGGGTGGCGGTTCAGCCATGGGTGAGGGGAGCTGGGGTGTACGATACCAGTTCACTCCAGGCCTGCATTGTGCAGGCTGCTGGGCATTTCTGGGCTCTCAGAGCTGCCCAGACGGTGTCAAGAGCACTGGTTAGAACAGCATGTAGGCTCAGAAGCCAAGGCGCTACGGAGTCTGCTTTAGCCAAAGATGAAGGAATATTCCGGAAGAGACTACATTTTCTGATTGCAGCCAGCTCGCTTGATAGAGATCACAGAGACCAAGAGTGGAGATTAGATGGTTTGGGGTGTAGCACTGGTGAAAGCTGGCATGCAGGGGTACGGTACCTAAGGTGGGTGCACTGGCACTTCGTTTACGGTCTTCAGGTATCCCAACAACGCACACAACACATGCAGCCAATGGAGAGAACACAAAGATGACAAAAATGGAACAGATCAGACTCCGCCCTCCAAGGCAACGCCCGTAGGAGGAATGTAACGCATGCACAAAGATGATCACAAGTCCGTCCCTGGGCACTCTTCCATCCCACCACCAGAGGGGAGACTGTCCAAACAAAGTCACAGACCACCACAGGGTTAGGACGATGCATTCTGCTGTTTATGTCACTGGACAGAGAGTCGGGTAAGAGCTGACTAATCATCACACTGCAAATTAAATCCACTGAAGCATTTTTGTCAACATCCCCCCTCCAAGGCATTCACCTTCACTTCTGAGAAAGAGAAATTTACCCACAGAGGAACAAAGGACGGTGGAACACCAAGCCTTTCCCTCCGTCCGGAAGGTCAGGACCTGGGTTACCCGTGCCACACATACCAAGGTTTGGTGCACTTGCTGTCCTCTTGTTACTTTTGATTTTAAAAAAGCCTCGGCCAAAGGAAGACCTGGCTTTTCGAGTGCCAAAGGGGTTGTCATCCACGGAGGCGTCGTGTCCTGGAGCCTTGGGAGGAAGGGTCCCAAATGTGCGGCTGTCAGTTGGAGCTTTATCCTAAGGGGTGATGAGAAGGTAACTGAGGGTTAGGGTGCGAACCCTGAGAACGGGGTGCTGGACTCTAACTATTTCATATCCCTGGACAGACTACTGTAGTATCACACTAAGGCCCACGCCAGTGACACGTGAATGAAGCCTGCGCAGTGAACAGCAACACAAGGAACACGGCTAACTCTCCATCTACAAGCAATACGTTCATCACTGTAATTATTTAAGACAGCTTTGAAAACAAGTTCTATCTGCCTCGGCGACAAGGAGTGAAGACACTCTAAACCCAAGACGGTAGATTTCTTATTTTTCTAGTAATAATGATGCAGAGCTATAAATAAGTCTACATTCTTAAATTACCAGCACAGCAATAAACGCCCAAGGCAAGTCTACAAAGCAGGCAGTGCACACGCTTTAAAACACAAGAAGATCCTCCCAGTTGCTTCACATTCCTCTCAAAGACTAAGAAGGTGAGGGTACACCCAGCAACCGTTTGTTCAAGCTTTCCGACTGTGAGGGTACACCCAGCAACCGCTGGTTCAAGCTTTCCGACTATGAGGGCACACCCAGCAACCGCTGGTTCAAGCTTTCCGACTATGAGGGCACACCCAGCAACCTTTCGTTCAAGCTTTCCGACTGTGAGTCAGCCACTAAGCTCATGAGGAATGTCTCTCTGGTACCACTGAGAGAGGCTTCTGCTTGGATTTCTTCTCTAACACCTCCTGCTTTCTGCTCCTCTTTTGCAGAGTGGGTGAAAGGGTCAAAGGGACAGCTGACGACATTAGCTGAACACCCGTGTGCATAATACAGTCACTATCTACACCTCAACACTGACATGTCCTCTATTGACCATGTATTGACCATGTACTGACCGAGGAGCTGCAGAGGACCTGAGGGACAGCTGTCTCCACTGAGTGCTCTCCAGCTCCATCTCTAAGGACTCAGGCACTCGGAGCTGACAGCCAGGACGGGAACTGGCCGTGCACCCCACTGCGGTCCTTGATATGGATCATGATGAGAAGCCGGGGGAGCCCTGGAACACACGCTGACAGTCTGTGTAGAACGCCAAGCTTGCCCCCGTGGACAAGGGCTATATAATAAATAAATGGGCGGCTTTTTGCAGAGCCTGGGGAAGGCAGCTGGTCACAAAGACGATCAAAGCACACGACTCTAACATCACAGGTTGGTTTTCTAATAACAGATAGAGATGAACTCTTAAAATATTTATTTATTTATTTACGTGTATGTGTGCCTACGTGCATGCGTGGGGACATGTGCCCCAACATGTGTATGTAGAGGTCGGCACGCAACTTGTGGGAGTTATTCTTGCCTTTTACCATGAACACCCTGGGGATCAACCTAGACCACGGGGCTTCACCTCCGGAGCCATCTCAGCTCCCCCAAATTAATTCTCTCTCTCTTTTTTTTTTTTACTGAAATGTTCGTTTTATGTCTAAGCAATACTTAACCCTGGTCAGGGCTGCCTGGGGACTAGTCTGAGACCACAGCATATTGGCCTGCGCTTGTTCTGTATGCAGGCGTTGCATGTCCATGTGAAGGATAATGTATGTATGTCAGGTACACATGTTCACGTGTACATATGGGGGCTCCAGGGTGGGTGTCTTCTATTTCTCGTCACCGTATGTTCCGAGACATAGTCTCTCACTGAACCTGGAGCTCAGTGGCTGACCAGACAAGGCGGCAAGTCCCAGGGATTCTCCTGTCCCCAGCATCTCGCAGCACTGGGAAGACAGGCATGTGCTTCCGTGCCCAGCTTTGTATGTAGTTGCTGGGATCTAAACTCTGCAGGGTCTTCACGCTTGCAAGTACACAGGCACTTCACCACTGAGCCATCTCTCCAGTCCCTAAGAATAACTTTTCTTCAGACGGGGTCTCACTACGTAGACCAGGCTGGCCTCAAACTCACAGAGATTCACCTGCCTCTGCTTCCAAGGTGCTTGGAGTATAGGTGTGTGCCACCACACCTAGCTCAAAATTAATTTAAAAGAGAGGGCACTGAATCCCATGGGATTATAGTTATAAACAGGCAGGTTGTAAACAGCAATGTGTGTACTGTGAACTGAACTCAGGAACTCTGCAGAAGCAGCCAGTGCTCTTAACCACTGAGCATCTCTCCAGCCTTCAAAGTTACCTTTATTGTTATTGTTGTTATTATTTGCTTATGAAGACAGGGTTTCTGTGTAACCCTGCTGTCCTGGAAGCTTGCTCTGTAGACCAAGCTTCCTCAAACTCAGAGGTCCTCCTGCCTCTACCTCCTAAATGCTGGGGATTAAAGGCGTGTGCCACCATCTGGCTAAAATTAACCTTTAAAAGTAAATAACTGTGGCATTTAGCCCTTCTCTGAGCCATAACCACACCCCATCTACTTCCCAAATACTGCCATCATCCTCAAGCCAACGGCCCTCCGCTCCTCCTTATTTGACCCCCTTTCCCCATTACAGGCACCGCTCGCTCTGCAGCCTTCTCTGCAGACACACGCACGCTGCTGCACACTTCACAGAGACCCAGGCACATGTATGCACATGACCTCCCTAGCTGGCGTTCTGCACCTAGCATGATGCTCTGGAGGTGCTAACAGACTCGGTTTCCTGGAGTGGGGACATTTAACTTAACATGCTATAAAATTTAATAGATTTTTTATACTTGAACTCAGATATGAAAATTACCTCTGAAGGCTTCTGGATAGACTCCTTTTCCTGTTCAAAAACAATGACATTTAAGAAGACTACTGAAAAATCCTTTATACATTCAGTTGTTATTACACTTCCATAAATAGGAAACCACAAAATCTTAGTTGTATTTATTTCCTACAATGTTTTATTTTCTCAACCTTTCATTTACGTACTTTCAGTCATCTCGCTTCATCCCTGAAATGTGTCATCAACTGTACCATGGTAGTAATTTCCCATCAGAGAAAACAAGAGCTCTTCCTAAAATGAATTTTTCCCAGGCACAAATAAAGATCCCTCCCTCAGTATTTTCTTCTCAGGTTAACAAGGGAAAAGAGGCAGGAAAAAAAAAAAGAAAGAAAAGAAAGGAAAAAAGAGAACTTACCAAGACATCTGATGTCTCTTTCTTCAGGTTTCCCAGGCTGCTGGATTTTTGCAGACTTGAAGTTCTAACAACAGAAACAAAGATAATTAGAATTAATAGTAAGTTGACTCTGGTGCCTGTGGCTAAGCAGATCATCTTAGAAGGAACTAAACACTGTCTGGGAGTTGAATCTTGGTAATAAAAGAAAATCTGGATCCAAGCAAACACTTATGTGCTTAAGTCAACTGCAGCATTTAGTTCCTGTAAAAGCAGGTGGTTAAAGGTCTTGCCATAACACAAACTGTGCCACACATGTCCCAGGAGCTGCAAAACCACTTAAGATGGCCCTGGCAAGATCAGTGTTTTCCATGGACTGGTGGCACTTACGCCTTTACACCAGGAACTTCTTGGAAGCTTGTGCACTGCTAGATCTAATCCTTCCACTTGAAGAGCGAAAGTCTACTTTTCTTTCAAAGAGGAATATAACCAGGTTTTGTGGGGCATGCCCATAATTCCAGTACTCAAGAGGCTGGAGCAGGATTGGTGGATGTGTGAAACAGCCTGGGCTATCAAGACAAAGCCTGTCTCCAAGAATGAGAATAAAGGACGGAAGGAAAAATAAAGAGCGGACGAGAGAGGAGGGAGAAGGGAAAAAGGAAGGAAAACGCCCTAGACCAGTGGTTCTCAACCTTCCTATTGCTGCGACCCTTTCATACAGGTCCTCGGGCTGTGGTGACCCCCAACCATAAAGTTATTTTCGTTGCTACTTCATAACTGTAATTTTGTGACTGTTATGAATCGTAAAGTAAAGATTTATATTTTCCGGTAGTCTTAGGTGACCTCTGATCCACGGGGTGGCGACCCACAGGTGGAGAAGCGCTGCACTAGTGGAATTCTTGTTAATGCCCACAGTGAGACATTTGCTAGCCAAGGAAGGCAGCAGGAGTCTGTAAGTCAGAGACTTCCTCCTTTACATAATCAGTGCCCAGTTACACACAGCCAGAGGTGGTAGGACTCAAACCTAAATGCACAAATATGGAGCCAGTTCCAAAAGATGCGGGACCGGGGGTGTACCTCAGTGTCAGTGTGTGCTTGGCATGCGAGAGGCCTGAGGCCTGATCCCGAGCAACACAAGGAAGGCAGAGCAGAGAAAGAGACTAAAGAAAGGTTGTGTTTACTCTGAAAAAATGGAACAACTGTGCGGCCGAACTTTTAAAAGGCACTTCTGTTTTTACGTAAGTCGTCAGGAGTGCTGGCTGCCAAAGCACGTGAAAGAAAACAGAGAAACAGAAACAGCTCTTTCGAGCTCTGCTCTGAAAATAGGCTCTCCAGGTTGTTTGGGGCTTCCCTAATCTGACCCAGGCTTTCAGTTGGATAAACACGCACAGCGGGCCAGCTTATAAAACTCTGAGTGCAGACAGCAGCTCCGCCAGCTGTCATACTCTCTGGGAGTCTTTTCTGTTGGAGTTAAAAAAAAAAAACAAATCAGCACAAAACGAAAAGTTCTGACCCTCAAATGAAAACTGATGAGGGAAGGCTAAAGATCTGCAAAGGCCAGGCAAGAGATGCCAGGAAAGGGGCGTTTCTCTGTAGCACCAGCTCTCCAGCCCTGCCTCTCATGACACACGCAGACTTGGACTCATGAGTACGACAGCCTCGGCGGACCACTGTTAGTAATGGTTATGCGAGCGTTACAGATTTCCTGCTCTTTCAAGCCTTGGTCATATGCTTCACACTCAACAACACACAACTTACGAAAGACTGTCGTTCGGCGGGGCTTCCGCGGCTGCACCCAGGATTGTTTTTCCATCACTACAATACATGTTTTAAAAAGGTAATTGTTAATGTCATGAATCAAAAACCACATGGACATTCCTGGGCTTACAATGGTGAAGTCCCAGAGAGCCCATCGGAGGCTGAACTCACTGTTAGGTCAAAAGGGCCTTTTATTTAAGTCACCAAAAACACAGCGTAGCCTCTCCTACCTTGGTCATACTTACAGGGCCCCACTGGCCTATAGCTGGGCAAAATCTCTCTCACAATGTCTACTTTAGAAGGGTGAGCTGACTACCTCTTACCTATCAAAAACTATAGCAAAAATAAAATACAGCCACACTGTAAAGTCAAAGAAAAATCACAAGTCATGCCATCACAGGGGGGCCTGTATGGACCTCTTCAAAGTGAACAGAGATGTAAAATAATAATAAATAATAGTGTAAAAAAGATATTTTTAAACATTTTTATAAATATTTATTTATTATGTATAAAATATTCTGTCTGTATGTATACCTGAAGGCCAGAAGAGGATGCCAGACCTCATTACTGATATGGTTGTGAGCCACCATGTGGTTGCTGGGAATTGAACTCAGGACCTTTGGAAGAGCAGGCAATGCTCTTAACCTCTGAGCCATCTCTCCAGCCTTTTAAACATTTTCTTAAGCCTAAATCAAATTTAGGCAACTAGTTTGAGAATTTTCTGGCAAAATATCTGTTTGTCTACTGAGATATGACTGTGCCCATTGTTCCGGCGTCACAGCCTCACGGCACCAACGGCACCTGCTCTACCTTCCTTCTGGCAGTCACCGATGACCTAGAAAGCAAAGCCAGAACTCCTCATTCCCTCACTCTCCCGCCCTCTCCTGCCGCTTCCTGACTCACGCACTTTATTTCAGTATTACAAAACGGATGATGAAAACAGAGCCTGAAATAAGTGTGAGACGCTCTTACGCCTGGTTACTCTACTTATCTGAACATTTATATCACGATATTAGTCCATACATATCATACTTCTCTTCAAGTGAAGTCTCAGGCTTTGTAGGCAACTTGGACTTTTCAGAGGTTTCCACACCCATGGATGGTGGCGACAGTGGAGGGATGGAAGCTTGCAAGACACTGGTGTGAAACTGAAAGATTGTAAGTAAAAAGAAATCAGCCAAACGAGGACAACACAAGACACGGAGTAACGGAACATAACAGCCGGTCTATCCAAATCGTATACACCCGTGCTTACAACTCCAGCCTTATAGTCATGATTGTTTCAGAATACAAACATGGGTATAAATGAGGGGTCACTGAGGAAACATTGTGGAGAAAGGGGTTTCATTTGGTTCCATGACAGCGAATATCCTGAGGAAGAAATCACCTTAAAACAGAAAAAGCACCGAGTTCCAATCCCAGTGAAAGCCCAGGAAAGCCAGCCCCAAGGAACTGACTCTTCTCAGCATGAGCACATTGTAAATAAACACTATTTCCATTTTTATTTCTGCTAGCAGCCTAATACACAACTTGCATTATGCTAGTTAATTACTCTTTTCTATGTGAACAAGCTGACTAAGCTCAACTGTCATAACTGACGGAAAATACATTAAAATCAGCTGGAATATACTCCTGCGGTTACCAGTTAAAATGCAGTAACATCACACTGTGCAAATAATAAAATGTGGAGCCCATTTTCTCAAACACCTCTGGCTCCTAGGGCTGGAGACTTCGGTAAAGTCCGAGAACTGGAGATCAGAGCGCGGTGGGCATCAAGAGCTCACAAGGACTCAGCCAATCTGTGGTCTCCTCTGTTAGCTGTTGGCAGTGCTGGCCTAGCCCACGCCCAGTGTTTCTCCACTGAGCTACATTCCCAGCAGAGTTCTTAACTACTTTCCTCTCAAATTTTTATTAATAATTTTGTAAAATTAAAGTATAATCATAATATTCCCCCCTTCCCTTTCCTACCAATCCCCATATACTTTCCTTTATTGCCATTCTCTCTCTCTCTCTCTCTCTCTCTCTCTC
>LOEQ01002446.1:109654-123004 GCA_001685075.1 Bramus lutescens | reverse complement strand
TCCCCCTCCCTCCCCCCTCCCTCTCTGCATAGCCTGGCCTGGCCATGAGCTCAGCCCCATAAACTACAGGTGTGCATTGTGCACGCTGCCACTTGCCTGGCTGCTTACTCCTCGGGGCACCAGGTAAGACACACATCTACAGCAACACCAGGTAAGACACTCGGCGGACACACATCTACAGCAACACCAGGTAAGACACCCGGAGGACACACATCTACAGCAACACCAGGTAAGACACACGGCGGACACACATCTACAGCAACACCAGGTAAGACACCCGGCGGGCACACATCTACAGCAACACCAGGTAAGACACCAGGCGGACACACATCTACAGCCACACCAGGTAAGACACCCGCACACACACATCTACAGCAACACCAGGTAAGACACGCGGTGGACACACATCTACACCAACACCAGGTAAGACACCCTGTGGAGACACATCTACAGCAACACCAGGTAAGACACCCGGAGGACACACATCAACACCAACACCAGGTAAGACACCCTGCGGACACACATCTACAGCAACACCAGGTAAGACACACGGCAGACACACATCTACATCAACACCAGGTAAGATACGCGGTGGACACACATCTACAGCAACTACTCAGCAACAGTTTCACCTGAATCACACTCCAACAGGCAACCACGCCTGCCTCTGAGCCTCAGAATCAAAAACCCAGGGGAGATAAGATGGACTTGGGTGTGCTTGACCAGCAAAGCTCAGCTTCATGAAGAAGCGATGAACTCTGCTCTGTGAGTTTTGTCTAGTACTGAGTGATGGCAGCATGAAAGCTTGTAAAACATCAAGTCAGATTACTGTAAAATAGGGCTCTTTTCTATTTTGTTTTATTTTCCTGGTTTTGTTTTGGTTTCAATCTTCACAGTCAAAGCTGGGTAATCTCTTTAACACTCATCCATGCTTCCTGAAGTTTAACTATTTCCCTGGGAAAATACACCAACACACTGGCCTCTTCATTTCTTTTTCAAACTCTCCTGGCTTCTCTTTGAAAGTAAGGTTGAACTCTATCGATTCTCACCACATCACTTTTGTTCAGTTTGGAGCAATCATTTAAGGCAAACGAAACATCCTTAAACTTGGATTCATGAGGGCTGGAGAGATGGCCCAATAGCATTGGCTGCTCTTCCAGGGAAACCAGTCCAACTCCCAGCACGGTAGGGCACAATGTCTGCTAACTCCAGGGGATCTGGTGCCCTCTTCTGATCACTTTGGAAATTGTATGCATGCAGTGTGCATACATGTATATTTGAGCAAAACACTCATACATATAAAATAAATAGAAGCAAACCTTTAAGCTGAGGCTTACGCAGCAAATACTCTGTAGAATAATCTGGCATATGCTACATATACAAGCAATCCCTCAGTAAATGCACCACATTACTGGCTAGCAGAGGTTTTTTGGTTTTTGGAAAGCTGAGGCAGGAGGATCACTATTGCTGGCCAGGGCAACCAAGTGAACCTGTTTCAGAATAAAACAGAGAGGTTTTTTTCCCCCTCTAAATATAAACACAATTAACAAGCAGGGAGCTTCTTCCTGTATCTTATTTCATAACTAAAATCTTGATTGATGATGAACTGTTTCGGTACTCACTAACATTTGAGTGTCCAACGTTAGCTGTTTTCTCTTTGAATTAATTTTCATTCAAATCAGTTTTTACTTTCTCAGGACCATTGGTGTAGAACTCAGGGCAGAGCACTGGCCAAGCACGCACAAGACCTCAGGCTCCACACCCAGAGCTGCAGTGTGTGTGTGTGTGTGTGTGTGTGTGTGAGTAGGAAAAGAGATCAATTGCTGAAGAACACTACCTTTTCATTATGGAATCGTCAACAACAGATTTGAGAGAAGGAAGCAAGAGAGGAAAGCTGGTGATCGGAAGGAACCATGACATGCTCAAGGTGAATGAGATGGTCCCAGAGTGTGCCGTGACCTCAGGGCAAAGGTCACTGCACTGGGGAATCCTGGGACAGGCGCTGGTCCTCTCAGACAAGTCTCGAATGTAGTGGCCTGAGGACTCTGAGCAGATTCTGATTGTTGGAGCAATGTACCAAATCAGGCTCAAATAGGCAAGCACAGCAGGAATGAAGGTGGCTTTGGACCTCAGTGGCACTTTACCAAGCTGAGACAACATTCAAGGTAACGAAACTGGCGCCGGGAAAGCAGTAAAGACACAACCCCCTCGACATAAACAAAGTCAGAATCCCGACGGTACCTCTTCTGGAGCGCTAGTGTTGAACGGGTCCCTGCTGGGAGACCCCATTCCTGGAGTAGAAGAGGTACTTCTCTCCAAGTCACTGAAGCCCTGGGCATCCAACAGGGTGGAGATGGAGCTGGAGTGAAACAGGCCGTCACACTCACCGTCTTGGCCTGGAAAAGATGAAGCAGATGAAGCTCAAGTCCACTGTTGGAGGAAGAACCGTGATTACGCATTCCTTCTCTGTCTTTATCTTAAACAAGCACTGTGCTGCTGAGCTACTGTCTCAGTCCAAACTGTAAACAAAGAGTCATGGCATCGTATGAAGATCAGCATCACAGCACCTAGGATACAGAACCTTAAACTATAGGCAGCTAAGGCCATGCCCAGGCCACACTGAGTACCCAGCAATGATATTAACAAAAGGAGTCAGGTTTGATACAATATTAACACAAAAGATGTTTTAAAAAAACTAAATTTATTCAAAAAACCCACTGTAATTTTGTCTTAAGATTTCCAGGCTTTATAAACATTAGTTTAGCCTGCTTTGGTTACTTGTAGCTTTAATCCTGGCATTCAGGAGGTGGGAGCAGAAGAACCAAAAATGAAGATCATCCTTGGATACATAACAAGTTCAAGGCCAGTCTGAGCTACAAGAGGGCCTACCTCAAAAAATGTCAGATCATTATATCTATTTAGCTACCCACCTATATCTCTATCTTTCATCTACCTACATAGCTATGTACTCTATGTACCCTATCCACCTACCTATGATCTACCTACACACCTCTACCCACCTACCTATGATCTACCTACTCACCTATCTATATACCTACCCACCTACCTATGATCTACCTACTTACCCGTCTACTCTATGTACCTACCCACCTACCTATTATCTACTTATACACCTATCTACTCTATGTACTTACCCACCTACCTATGATCTACCTACACACCTATCTACTCTATGTACTTACCCATCTACCTATGATCTACCTACTCACCCGTCTACTCTATGTACCCTACCCACCTACCTATGATCTACCTACTTACCCGTCTACTCTATGTACCTACCCACCTACCTATGATCTACCTACTCACCTATCTACTCTATGTACCTATCCACCTACCTATGATCTACCTACACACCTATATACTCTATGTACCTATCCACCTACCTATGATCTACCTACTCATCTATCTACTCTATGTACCTACCCCCCTACCTACACTCCTTTCTACCCCAGCATGACCATCTGATTCTGGGCTACAACAGAGCCACCATTTAAACGCATTCCTTCTCATCACTGCTGTGCTCTTGTAAGATACACGAAAAAGAGAGAGGACAGCTGATCCTTCAAAAGGACCCGCTTATGCCATTTTAAAGCAGGAAGAGCCCAATAGAAGAAAGAGAGAACATATCCATCAAATAACTAAGCTTGAAAAACTTTACCATCAGTCAAGACGTAAAGGATTAACTAACTGTACAACACAATGGTAGGTGGTCACTTTCTTAAAAAAAGTATGATATTAAAAGCTCTAACTTCTAATGCCAAACTCTGTACTTATCTAAACACGCTGTAACTTCTCTTCTTCTTTTTTTTTTTTCAAATTGTTTTGGTATAACATAGTCCAGGCTAGCATCAAAGACAAGGTCATCTTGATTCAGTGTCTCAAATGCTTAGATTACAGGCATGCCCAACTAAGATTTATTTTATTTGTATTTGAGAGTATGTGTGTGCATGTGTCCATAGAGGCCAGAAGAGGGTGTTGGAAGCCTTGGAACTGGAGTTGGAGGTGGCTATGGGCTGCCAGAGTGGATGCTGAGAGCCAAACTCCACTCCTCTGCAAGAGCAGCAAATGCGCTTAATCATTGAGCAGTCTTTCCAGCCCCACCAAAACTTTTAAATTGAGGTTTTACTATAATTTTACCTTAACTTTACTAGATTTTAAATGTTGTTTAGAGTTTTGTGAGGAGTAACCAAATAAATATGTCTTAGGGAGGAATCACTTTTAATGTACCTCCTTCACCATACCAGGGAATGATCTTTATGACTTGTGAAAACCTATCCTGCTGTATCTGATTTCAAACTACTACATGGGGCTGGAAAGGCTCAGCCAGTCAACTGCCTGCCACGTAAGCAGGAGGATGCAAGTTCAGATCGCCAGCACCCACATAAACGCCAGGCATAGCCTGGAGAGGTGGCCCAGAGGTCAAGAGCTCATGGTGATCATGAAGAAGACCAGGATTTGGTTTCCAGACCCTACACTGGGCAGTCACAACTGCCTGTAACTCCAGCTCCAGGGATCTGATGCCCTCTTCTGACCTCCCCAGGCACTGGCACATAGGTGGCAAGAATACACCCACACACATACGCATAAATAAATATAAAATAGGTCTTTACAAACCGGGCATGATGGTCTGCAGCCTTAGAGGTAGGGGTGTAGAAAGGCAATCTCCGGAGCTCACTGACCAGCCAAGCTAGCCCATCCATGAACTCCGGTGTCAGCGAGAAGCCCTGTCTCAGGGAGATTCTAGTGATACAATCGAGTGGGCGCTGGGACTTGCTGCTGTGCCAGAGGACCTGCTTTCGGTCATGGTGTTTGGCTGAGCAAAAGAAACCCTACCTAAAACATCTCTCAAGAGATATATTCTCAGTGCTTGTCATCTTTAGGGTGACAACTGCCCACATGTCCACAGTAAACAAACACTAACATTCTGTTTGTGTCAAATGACCCTCAGTCTTTCCACGTTTGAAAACGGCCCTCTGCAGGTAAGGTAACAGAACTTCTGTGTTCAAAGAGGAACTCGCATTCCTTGGCCTGGGTAAACGGCACCATCACTTACCTGGTGTCTTTAGCCACAAGTGTCTGCCTCGCCCGTCACCTAATTCAGCATATCACAACCTCAATGGATCTACTAGGTCTTTGCAGTTACAGTAACTGCAAGCATCTTTTGATTGACTTCCCCTGCTTGCAATAGTGATATTCCTCTTAACCCTTTTCTGGAGAAGGTCACATTGCAAACTTTTTATTCAGCCCCTTGTCCCAGGCTGGGAGTGTTACTCAGTGGTAAAACACTTGCCTAGCATGTGCTAGGCCCTAGGTTCAAGCTCTTGGATCAACAAAACAAAATAAACCCTCACTGGATTCTCTGCACTTGCTTAAGAACAGATGTCCAATCCAGCCCTACTGAGATCCCTCTCACGTCATAACCACACCCTCTTCCTCCTCAGAACTTTCCAGACATAACCCAAGGCTCTTTGCGTATACTACAGATCCTGCTCTAGAATGCTTTGATAGAGATACTCTCATGACACACAGATCTATAAAATATTCATCAGCCTGAGTGTTTCCCAGCACTACTATCCATAAACAGATGAGCCACTCAATCTGGGAAAATGCATGTGAACTATGTAAGAAACTGAGCCCAAATATGTAAGCTCATGGCTGGTTAAGTTTAAGTAGAGTAGAAAGGTTTCCAGAGATGCATTTTACTTTATTACCTTGGGCCAGAACTGCTGGGTCCTGCATTTTCTTGTACCTGTTCAGGCATTGCCAGAGATCTTCTATTCTCCGATCCTGTGAAGAACATAAGCCATCACCACTACTACAGTTTCAAACAGTAAAGGTAAGTGCTGTGAACTGTTTACACTATTTGAACATTTCCCAAGCTTTAGTAAAAGTGGCAATATCTGTACTTTTCCTATGTGTATCAAAGACAGAAACAGCACCTCTGATCTTACAGATCCAACATGCCATCTTCAAAAACAAAACTGATGTAACAGCATTTTAACAACAACAACAAAACCAAGGGCCAGTGAGATGGCTCAGTGTGGGAAGACCCAACACTGGGCCTGATGGCTTGTGTTTGATCCCAGTGGATAAAATTCCAGAGTTCAGATCCCCAGCATCCATGTAAAGCCAGGTATGGCAACTGTTACCCCGGCAATTCAGGGGGTGGGGAAGAAAGACAGTTAGAACTGGGTTCCCAGGGCCTGCTGGCCAGCCAGTCTAGCTCAGTCAGCAAGCTACAGGGTCTCCGACTCTCTCAAAAAAGTAAGATGGAGAACGAATAAGAAGACACTTGAGGTCAACGTGACCTCGACTTTTGGCTTTCATATGTGTGCACGCTCATATATACATAAATACACAGAGAGAGAGAGAGAGAGAGAGAGAGAGAGAACAAAGATGAGAGGAAGCAGCAAAGACGTGAAGGAGTAACAGGATTGGAGAAAGTTGTGATGAGAAAGAACCATCTCTTGGGCATTTGTAGTCTGTACTCTTTGGAATTAGTCCTTTCTGGGAAATGTCCTTTTGTTCCACTCACTAAGGGACCAGGAGAGAGTGGTCTTGATGTTATAAGCTGAATCCAATGGTTGCTAAGCAGCCAAGATCTGCCAAGTCAGATCTGTGTTGAGGAAGACACCACAAGTCAAATTTTTTGTGTGAGGCAAACAGACCACAGCAAAGAGCCCTAGTGACAAAGGCAGGGACCAAGAATGTTCCACAGGCCTGGCCTGTGTCCTGTTAGTTCACCTCTCAGGAGAGCAAGACAGTTCCTGGGGTGAGAGGTGAGGAATGAGATAAGTCCACTTTCACGGCAGTGCTAACATCTCTCTCTGGGGCTCCACCCTTCAGAGGTCACACTAGCCCGGAATTACCAACATCCTCTGGAACTCCTTTCATCTGAATAGAACAAACTCTGATGGTCTCAATACTTTCTAAATCCAAAAGGTGAAGGAGGGCATCAGGATTTCCGTGGAGCCCAGGCTGCTGGACTCTCTATTCTGTACATACAGCCACAGCCACAAGTGACATCGCTGAAACAGTGTGCATGGGCAGGGGAGACAAGGATGGTCCCTTAATGTCAGTGGAATCCTCAGTGTGTCCTGTCCAGCTGGAGTGGCTAAGGAACTGTGTGGAACAGTCAAAACGGTGCCGCAGCGCATACACGGACAGTGACACTTGGATTCATTCGGTACCTTTTCCTCATTTGCTGCCATCAGGGACTCCACCGCCTTTTTCATTTTTTGCACTTCAATGTCTGAAAATGACACAACATTGTTAGGAGGCATTTCAGCTAATCTGGGAGAGCGGTCACGGCTCTTCTGTCTGAAATGTCTCAAGGTAAGTATGGCAAGGGTTCTCTCTTAGGGGCGATAAAAGGGGTGCACTTGTGGCCTCACCCCACAGCTGTCACCCCAGAAAGACAGCGATGTGGGTCGGGGACAGGAAGACCCCCTCTCTTGGAGAAAGAACACAGTCTCCCTTCACACCCTGAGCATGGAATATGGGCAGCAATGACAGCACCAAGTTCTCGAAAACGTTAGCCATGGGTGGGCAGTGAGTGGGAGCGACCAGGGCGGAGGGATGGGTCAGGACCAAGCTGGAGATGTCACGGTAAGAGCCTGAGCGGTGTGTTTACGTGAGCGGTCATGCTGAGAAGCCAGCAGCAGTTCCACAGAAGGAAGAGTGACGTGCTTCACCCACAAGCCTCATTTCTAACACTGTTTGTTCTAAAACAGAGAGCAAGACCCAACAGCCACGGTGCGCAGAGTGTGACTTTCCTGAAAACAGGAGCGCCAAACACAAGTGTTACTTGAAAAATGAAAACTTAAAGTACTTTTAATAAAAATGAACATTTAACCCCAAAGTGGACCTACAATTAAAATACAGAAATAGGAAAACATTCAGCTAAAGTTACCAGCTTGTGGGGGAGGGGAGATTCTAGTAACTTTAAAAACTGTACTGATACATTTTCAGTTAGGAATGCCTGCGGTTTGTTGTTCATTGGTTGTTTGTTTTAAAGCAGGTTCCCTTAACCTATTAATTCACTCCCTGTGGCCAATTTAAGGATTTATCTTTTTTTTTTTTACGTGTCACTACATAGCCCAGCCTCCACAAAGCTTCCGGTGTAGGCCTCAGCTAAATAACGAGTTTCCAAACAGACAAAGCAAAGCTCAGCACAAGCTCCAGCTGTGGTGATGAGGGCTGAGTCTCCCCAGATGTGCGCACTGTCTTGTTTCTGCACCTCTGTCACCCACAGCACAGAGCGCACACTTTCTGAGCTCACTTCTCCATGCGTCCTGTTGCCCTCTGGGAAGTGAACGGGCTGCGGGGAAAACCCATGACGTGATCCCGTCCTCCTTACTTTACGGTCTGTCTGTCTAGCCTCTACTCTGCACACCGTGAAGAAAATGGGGGCTCGCTGATGAAGCAGCTGCAGACGTTTACGGACAGAAATGTTTCAAACATGCAAAGAGCAAGTGGCGCTGCTGGCTAACGAGAGGCTGATGGAGAGACACCGAAAACCTTACTTTTCTCCTTGAGCTTCTTTTTAACATTTTCATCTGCACAGGAAAACCCATCGGGTTCGAAGTTAGCACACATTGCAACAAACTCTACCTTAAAAGTCCTATCATTTGTCTTCTTTTTACCTAAATGTTGGAAAGGAACCCAGGGTATGAGGCACTACCGCATGACTTGGGGACTGGCAGCGCAGGCCGCGCAGAGCAGAACGTGCAGGGCGCGCAGTGCTGGGCCTTGGGGAGGAACGGCTGCTGTACAGTCAGTTGAGTTGCTATCTCTGAGCTTCAGCTTTCTGTGTGAATGTCAGGCCCACAGGGCCAACCAACCATGATGGGGACTGGCCAGAGCCACTCTGGTAGGTCATCCCAAATGCCAGTCTGACACCTAACCCTGTGCCACAGCCAATGGAGCACTCAAGTCCCCTGCCAGGAGACAGCTCCACTGATGTCATGGTGTCTGTCAGGAGCAGACTGTCAGGATGTTTCTAGACCCTGAACTTAGCTGGTCCTGAAGTGACAGACAGCAGGCAGTTCAGACCGGTTCCAACCCCCATTTCTATGTGGACAGCGCTTTCCAAATACATCTCTAGCCCACATGCACTGACTCGGTGTCCACTCTAGACATAAACTCTAAATGTGAAACTGCTGTTACGGTTCAGTGGTACAGCATGTGATTAGCAGATCCAATCCTAAAATTGGGGTCTATTTCTGAATGTCCTATAACATGATTTTACTTACGTCGAAACCCAGGAAGGAAAACCCACGTCTAAGTCTTGGTAGATAAGGAAATGGATATAAAATACTACTTGTTTCCATATAAGATACAGCACGACAAAGCTCCACCAGCTGGAGTTTGGCTGTCCAAACGAACGGGAAACTGCTCTCATGTCCAGCATCATGGCTGCCACTGGACATATTTATGTATGCATACATGCATCAAAGGGAAGGTAAAATCTAATCTAGTATTCCAGATATTATACATATTTCAAGATTTAAAAAAAAAGCCAAATCGGGTCTCCCTGTGTCATGCACGGTGTCCATCCGTGACCCTTCTGCTTCAGCATCCACGAGCTGGGGCAGCAGCTGTGTGCCCCTCCACTGGACCTACATGTCACTGGGGCTGTTTTTCTCTTGTGCACCCGCCAGCTCCTCTCCTGCAGCTCACAGGACCTGAACGGAGCAAGGAATTAGGCGCTAGACCGCCAGTCTCACCTCGATCGAGGACGTCCACCTCTTCTCCTTTGGTCTTGCACACCAGTCGCTCCTGCAGTCCTTTGATTTCATAATCCTTATCTTCCAGCTGCTCTTTTAAAGATGTCAATTCATCCTACAAAGTTACAGGTTCATTTTAACACAGGAGACCCTGGCAGAAGAGGAATATCTATAGAGCATACTGGCCCTTAAAGTCAACTCAAGACTCTGGGAATGAGACAAAAATCTGCAAAACTTACACGTGAACACAAATTAGACAGAGGCAACGATAAGCACTATTAATATGACTAACTTGTAATCATTACGATGTCATTGTTTCAGGTTTGTGAGCAAGTATAAGAAGAAACAGAAGCATAATCAGGGCAAGGTATTCCCTAAAGTTGGCCTACATTAAATCAGAAAGTCTCGCCAAGTTAGTCAATGGAGATGGCCAATGTTAGTCACTTATCATAAAAGCAAAATAAAATACAAATTCAAAAAGGCTTGCTTGGCTTCTTCAAGCATTTCAAGGTGACCCATGATTCTGGGATAACCACTGGGCTTCAGTAGCCAAGGGGAGGCAATTCAGGGGTGGCTGTGACCAAACCGAGCTCTAGATCACTGAAAGACAAACTCCTGCAGCAGTGGGAAAGGCGAATCTAGAAAAAGAGGATTGGGGTCTTCCTTTTGAAATAGTGGACCTGCAAAAGCTTCTGAGGCCACTGATGTATTCGTCAACATTTTAAATTTCAGTTTTTCATTAGAAAGCTCTAACCGTACCAATTTGTATTTTGCAGGCTGTATCTGATGCAGACACCAGCTGTGCAACGACAGCATGCCCGCCTCTTATTCAGTGTGGGATTTACTCTCAGACTCTCCATTCCGCTACCTGGCCATGCAGGGCTGAAAAATCCACCCAGGAGGCCAAGGTGGCCCTGTACACCTGACTTATGGCAAGGATGGAGTCAAGTTCAGAAACCTTCACAACCCTGCAGGAGGTGCCGACCCCTCTCCCTGCAGGACTTCTAAGCAGTGGCTTCTCTTCCCCTTCACAATGAGGAACTCATACACACTGACCTTCCAGAAAACCCTAACAGAGGAGAGCAGGCTCCAGTTATAGAAATGAATTCTTCCCCAGGTGAACTTCCAACAACTGTTTTATTATGCTTAGGGGCCAGACAGTCCAAGAAATAGCTTATACGCTAATACTGTTATTTTTTACCTGCCCACTACTGACATTAGAGATCTCACTGTCCTTTTAGTCAGGGTGTATGCATTCTCAATACACAGGTGACACGCACACACATATGCGCACATACACACACACAATGAATGCGCATGCGGCTAAAAACAGCACCACGGCGAAACGACACAGCCAAGAGGCGACAGCCACCAACGTCTACTCCACCTTCAGCGACTCCCGGTTCTGCTCCAACTGCTGCCTTTCATACTGCATCTGACCCACCGTGATTTTCATGCTAGAGACTTTGGCCATTAAAGACTGGTGGAGAGACAGAGGAGAGAGAGCGAGGCAGAAAAAGACAGGCTGAAGAACCGGGAAAACAGCAGCAGTTCGTGAAGACGGTTAGCTACAGAAACAGCAGACCGTGGCCTGTCCGATTAATAAAGCCTTGGGTTTTACCGAGACCTCTAGCGTGTGAGCTCGGCGTCTCCAGCTTCAGGGAAACACTGTGTACTTGGATGATGTGCTCGTTATCATGGACTAGTTGGAAAATATTTTTATAATATTGTTCACAGAATGGTAGACCATGCTTAAAAATTATTTTCCCCCAAGAGAACTTACTTTAGTTGACTTAAGTTTTTTTTCATACTGAAGTCTTTCACTGTCCATTTCACTGACTTTTAACCTCAAATCACTGATCTCTTGTATTAGCCCCTGTCCAAAAAGAAAAAATAATAATTACAATAATAATTAATTAGAAAAGGGTAAGGCACCATTAGCAAAGGAGGCCCGAAGCCAGCAACAGCTCCTCGGAGATGAGCTCTGAGAATCAGTCCTAACAAAGAGAGATCCAGCGAAATTTACCCGACAGTCAAACCACGCATCCACTAAAACACTAACCCAAGTCTCCAGGACCTCTGCTCCAGTGCTGGGCCAATGGAAACTAAATGCAGCCGTGATTCTAACTGGGAAAACGACCGTGCTGGAATCCCTGGACCAGGTGCCCAGCGTGGTGCTGGACGGTATGGCCTGCAGGGTAAGGGGTGAAGGGGGTTGTGGGACCCTGGCGCCTTCCCCTTTTCTGCTTCCTGGTCATGAGGTAAGTGGTTTTCCCTGCCACGCACTCCATGACAATGCGGTGCTTCAACACTGTCTCGCAAGCAACGGGGCCCACTCGTCATGGACTAAACGCTCTAAAACTGCGGGCTAAAATAGACTCTATAACCTGTCATGAGTAGCTGTCACAGTGATGTGCCTGAGTTTCTGTTCTGTTGCTATGATAAAATGCTCTGACCAAAAGGGTTTCTTGGGCTTACACTTCCAGGTCACAGTCCACCACTGGGGGAACTCAGGGTGGGAAGCCAAGTTTGGGACCTGGAGGCAGGAACCAGATGAATGCTGCTCCCTGGCACCTTCACTGGCTCGCTCACCTGGCTCACGCTCACTTAGCTTTCTTATGCAGCCCAGGAGATGGAGGCCCCACATTGGGTTGGGCCTGCCTACACCAATTAAGTCAAGCAAGACAATTCCTCACAGGCAGAACAACCTGACAAAGACAAATGGCTGATTGGGACTGTGACTAGTGAGTCAGGTCGGTGCTTACTTGGACATGATGGAAATAGGGCCAACTCACAAAAGCAGTCTAACATGTGACCCTAAGCCATTCAGTGCCTGTTTCTGCATTCAGACTAAGGACCCCGCCCTGTCACATGAACTAGAGGTGTTCTCTGCACAGCCATTTAAGACCCTTTTCTGTGACACATTAGTAGTTATTTGAAGATTTCCTCTCATTGTTTGCCTAGTCTACAAAAATAAAGACTCAAATTTCTTTAAACTAAGAATCTCAACCTGAAGGTGTATGAAAGTCGTGTGTGTGTGTGTATGTGTGTATGTGTACTCATATATTCATGTATCCAATACAATACAATTTTATATGTGCAAAACTTTAAAAATCCAAATGTTTCATAACAACATAATTTAACACTATTTCTACTGTCACTTTAAAAATGCGCTTTCAAAATTTGCCCAAATATTCTGAATTTGGATTTAGAAAGAGTCAGTTTCCTTCATTTGCTCATCTTCCCTGCACAGAAGTCAGGAGTGGCCCTCCTTCCCCTTGGTCTTTAGACTCAGTTACTGTCAGCAGGCACTGCTGTAAACACTGCTGCTTTCTCCAGTGCTGGCTGCAAAGACGAGGCAACAACTACAGACATTTGCCCCAAAAAACAAACAAACTATCCAAACCAGGCAGTGGTGGCGCATGCCTTTGATTCTAGCACACTAGGGAGCCTGAGGCCAGCCTGGTCTACAGAGTGAGGTCCAGGATTCCAGGACAGACAGAGCTACAAAGAGGAACCCTGTCTCAAGAAACAAACAAACAAACAAACAAAAAACAAAAAGAAAGGAAGGACTGGAGGGAGGGAGGGACGGAGGGAGGGA
>LOEQ01002446.1:78667-94015 GCA_001685075.1 Bramus lutescens | reverse complement strand
CCCAGGGTGGCCAGTGCAGAGCGGAGGAGGGAGGAGCACCTCCACTGCACCCCAAGCAGAGTATTGTCAACACTGTGTGCAGGTCTTAACAGTACCACTGAGGACCAACCCCTCTCCTTCCTCAGATCTCAGAAACACTCAGCAAACCAACAGGCATGTGTTAACAGAAGTGCTTTGAGCACAAGTCAGTTATCGACAGGTCCTCTTAGCCATGGCTGCCACTGGTGGCCTTTGGGTGTGAGTGAGGAGAAAATCCTTTGCCGGTAATAAATTCCTTTCTCACTGTGTGCTGAACGTAAAGACACAGGAAGTAGGAATAGCCTGAGCAGTGTGCCAGGCAGCAGTGAGTTTCAGAGCACTAAGCTACTCCCAAAGAAAGCAGCAAACCTGAACCTCCCAGGGCAAGTGTCAAGTCCCATGCAGGCGACATCTGCTTCTAAACGTGAACCATCTCTGACTCCTCTAACCCTGAAAGATGTTTCACTGGGACACACTGGGCGGAACCAAGACTGCCAGGCTCAGGTCTGGACTGGCTAGGGCCCCAGAATCTGCGCAAGGCCTTATGAAATGGTTCGGCAGTAGGTGCATTCAGATTTTCAGACCCGGCAGCTCTGTCCTCCAGTTCGCCTTTCAGGCAGTCTTCATTAGTTCTTATGAGGATGCAACCAAGTCACAAGCATGTGCACGTAACAATGCAACCAAGTCACAAGCATGTGCACGTAACAATGCAACCAAGTCACAAGCATGTGCACGTAACAATGCAACCAAGTCACAAGCGCGTGCACGTAACAATGCAACCAAGTCACAAGCGTGTGCACGTAACAATGCAACCAAGTCAACAAGCGTGTGCACGTAACAATGCAACCAAGTCACAAGCGTGTGCACACAACTTAACGATCATGTCACCCTCCTTATCTTCTCATGGGCATCTGTCTTTGTGCTGTTCTTCAGACTTCCTGTGCTCAGCATGTACCAGACGTGATATTTACCACAAAAGGATGCCCAGAAAGAGAGCTCACCTTTCATATAGGACACCCTTTCAAGCTAGACTAAGAGTTAACAGAAGCGGAGGTGACATGATGGTCACCGCCCACTAGATGGCACTTTTCCTCAAATACAGCTACAAACCTTTACTGCTTTCTCACGAGTTCCTAACCGCACTTCCTGTTTGGAATAGCCACTGAGCTCTTCACAGGTGGCCCCACCTTACTGTTACCGAGAGAGCACCTGCTCCTGCCAGGTTCTTTTCCTCACAGGAACATTAGCTTTAAGACATTACCAGGTCATCTGAATAACCTAAAAGCCAGTCCACCTTCAGAGGAAGACTTGGGCAACTGTTGGCACCCGTACAATAAATAGTGTCTTTTCAAAAATCATCCTTAGGGGCTGGAGAGATGGGAGGTTAAGAGTTACATGACCTGTCTTCTCAGAGGATAGCTCAATTTTCAGCACCCACAAGGTGACTCACAACTATCTGTTGTAAGACACACAATCTGATACCTTCTTCTGGGCTTGCAGGCAATTGCATGTACTTAGTACACACACATACATGCAGGCAAAATAGTCACACCCATAAAGTGATATAGGGAGAAATTTTAAGCTATCTTTAGCGGTAAGAGGCATTTGGTCTTAGATTCTGCCTTGTAAGGTTTTTTATTATTATTATTTTGTTTTTGTTTTGTTTTCTCTTGATCTGCTAGTCCACGCTCTCGGTTTTGCAGCGCAGAGACGGAAAGGGCAGAAGCCTACCATCTGACTCTGAAGCCACTCAATAAGCGTCTCTGCCGTTGAGTCTGGGATCTGGCATCTCAGCCCTTCCTTCTCATCTGTTTCCATCATCTCCAACAATCCACGCAGGTCTTCCACAAGGTGTAAAGCTCGCAAGCTTCCCATGAACGGAGAGGTGGGAGACTGGCAATCAAAAATCCCATTGGAATATTCCAAGGCTTTGGAACCTGGTTTTGAAAACACCAGAAAGAGCAATAGGATCTATGTTAGGTAAAATACGACACCTGAAAAAGATAAACCAGTCAAGTCACCAGCAACGATCACAAAGAACAGGGAAAGAACAAAATAATTCAATCATGTAAACCTCTCCAAATATTACATAGTTGAAAAAAATTTTTAAATGTCATTGACAGTAAATATGAATGGTGCGATGCCTAAGAAAGCCAGGGTGACTGGACAAGGAGAATTCTGGGAAGAGGAAGGCAAAGATGCAGTCACTAGCCAGATGCAGAGAAAGCAAGATGAGAATGCCTCACTGATAAATGGTACCAAGTCATGCAGCTAAATGTAGACAAGATTTATGGGTTAATTTAAGTTGTAAGAGCTAGTTAATAATAAGCCTGAGCTAAGAGGCCAAACAGTTTATAATTAATAGAAGCCTCTGTGTGTTTCTTTGGGACTGAACGGCTGAGGGACTGACTGGGCAGGACAGAAACTTCCATCTATAGACTTCAGTCCTCCACAAGCACCCCCAGACATACAAACATGCAGATCACACAAACATACACAAGCCTGAAGAACGCAGGGCTCTGTTCCAGCACTTAGAAGCATTAAGATCACCTGATATTATTCCCATCACAACCTTCTACTCTTCTCTATCTTGTTACATTGTTACAGAACAAAATTATATATATATATAGTTAAATTATATATAGTTTTATATATATATATATAGTTAAAAAAAAACCTTAAGGATCTATAATCATTTCTCTGCCTCCTACTTCAGTTGGAGAATCATTGTTGCTAATTGGAAAAGGCCCGGGTCCTACTTATCCACAAAACATCTGACTTAGTTTGTTATGGGTCCTGGATAATCTTTCTCTATTTTTTTTATTATTTTCTATAAAAGTTTTATAAACGTTTATTTATTTGCCTGTGTGCACGTGACCACACATGTTCTTATGTGAGTTTATGAGTGTCACATGCATGGAGGTGCCTGTGGAAGCAGGAGGAGGACATCTGATTCCTTGAGAACTGGAGCAATAGGAATTGGTGAATTGACCAACGTGGGTGCTGGGAATGCAACCCAGATCTCGTACAAAAGCGCTAAGTTCTCTTTATTACTGTGCCATCTCTCCAGCCCTTATTTTCACACTTTAATTACGGTTACTACATTTGTGTGTTGTTTTCTTGTGCCTATGCACACATGTTACTGAGTGTTGTGCATGTATGGAGGTCAAAGGACAAACTGAAGAGCTGGTTCTCTGTTCCCGCCATGTGTATCCCAGGGATTGAGCTCAGGTCATCAGGCTTGGCGGCAGGAACCCTCACCTACTGAGTCACCTTGCTGGCCCTTGTTCCTAGAGACTCTAACACTGGTCCTGAAGTCCTTTGGGGGTCAGGAAGGTGACACCCTAATCTAGTAGAATGTATAACGTGTACAACCTCCAAATGCGATTCTGGACGTACTGTTTCTCCAGTATTTGAGTATGAGGTTGGTGCCTGGTAAGAGCCCAGCTTTGCTTTCTGAAATCATAACAGAACGCACCTGACCTACACATCATCCCAAGGACAAGAGACTCTTTTCTAGATTAAAGTTAGCCGGCTCTTTGTTAGATTTGGTTACTGAACTCTTCACTGTCAAGTTCATCCCTCTACACAGGTCACTTAACAAAGACTCCTTGAAAAAGATGTTCCAAGAAAAGAGCAGAACACTCTATAAACAGAGGTGGTAAAATGAAATTGCATCTCCAGGGCAAAGTACAACGGGCAGGCATGCCACCTCTCTCAGGGGAGAAAGAGCTTCTGAGAGAGCCACCTCAGGTCTCGGGGCCCAAACAGTCAGTGAAACTGATGGTCAGAAGGGAAGAGCTGGGGCTAGTAGGATACACACACACGCACACACCTACACGCGCACACACACACGTATATACATATATATATATATGTATATACACCTGTCATAACTATAGCTGTGACTGGCTACTGAAGGGTGACAAGGCCACCCCTCTCATTATTGTCGCAGGCCTGCAGCACAGACAAGCCTTCTCTTGAGACACATTACTGTACTGTGACGTGAGGGCTTGTGTGACATCAACCACAGTGTAGTACAGAAGCTTGTTTCCAGATCAGCTACCCTGCTACTGAGCAGTCAGGGCCCACAGCTCTGTTTCCACCATAGAAAGTGACTGAAGGTTCTAGGTACGGGGACGCTATGCTGAGATCTGTGTCTGGAGAGAAGACGCTGAGGTCCGGAGATGGGGGGGCGAAAGCAGGGTGCCCCATCTCAGCGACATGGGAGGAAGGGTAATTAGGTCAAAGCAAGGAATGAGCAGCAAGACAGGAAGGCTTCTCGACAAGACAAGACAAAAAGGTGAAACCCGGAGAAGGGAAAGACTGAACTCACTGACCAGGGACAGGAACGGCCCAGGACGACTAAGGCCAATAGAGGCGCTTCCAAAGGAAAGATAATGTGCTTCATTGATGTTTTAGTCTGTCCTTCAGCTCAGTGTGACACTCATGTGCTTACTGGGCGTTTCACAGGGAAGATCTAGTTGGCAGAGGTAGGGACCTGAGTCTCAGTGAGGAGCCAAGCCGCCTGTGGCCTGAATGCTGACTTCCAGGAACAGATCAGCCACAAACTGACAGACTAGAACACACTCTTGCAGTGTGGTCCATGGGCCACCCATATCTGAAAACCTGGGGATCAGACCCTGTAGCTTGATGAGAAGCCAGGGGGTGGAAGGGGGGATTTTAACATTTTGCTGTAAAATGTCAGAATTAACTGGTAGAGTTAGAGAAGCAGGACAACGGTGAAAGCCTGGGGTCCGAGGAGCACTTGAGAGGGAGCGGGGGATGGTGAGCGCCAGGCAGGCTGCACCGCGTGGGTTACCTGCTATGATCCCGTCCATCTGCTCCAGTGCCGCGGCCAGCATGTCACTAGCGTCGGTCATCATTGTCTTGTGTGTCGGGGGCAAACTCCTGCTGTACCTGGGGAGGGCAGAAGACCACGACGTTAGCGCTGCACACTGTAAGTGACACATGCCAGGTTTATTAATTCTACTTCAGATGATAACTCCACTTAGCAATCACAGAACCTCAGAAGCAGCGTGGCGCTGAATGAACTGGATCCCTTAGTCACCTGCTGTGGGGCAGCTGCACGCCAGCACCCGTGTCTCTACCAGTTAATAAGAGATTGAGATCGTCCACTCGAGGTTGTTCAGAGTCCAGCAGAGAGGTGGGAGCAAGTCTGGTGACAAAGTGTTTGCCTAATGTGTAAGGCTTTGGGTTCAGTTCCCCCACACTGCACAACGTAGTCTGGTAGGATGGCATCCACACCACCCTTCAGAGTTCCAGGTCCCTGTGATGGACACAGGAGGGTGCAGACAGACTGAAGGACACAGGGTATCACAGAAGGCTGCTGACGGCCAGGAGGGTGCAGACTCCCCTGGGTATTCAAGTTCCTTGTATAAAACTGCACAGTATTTTCACAGAGGACTTTGAAGTATCTCAAGATTACCTAACAGTATTTAACCCAATAGAAGTGCCTTGTAACTAGATGGTACCCTGCATTCTTTGTGGGATAAATGATAAGAAAACAGGTCTGCACATCATCAATAGGAATGTGTCTTTTCCAAACACTTCTGATCTGCAGTGAACTAACTGTACTGCAACACACACACACACACACACACACACACACTTTTTAATATGCCAATAGGTACAATGTACTGAGTAGGTGCAGTAGCTCACAACTGTGTACATAAATCATCCATAAACCTTGGATTGTGTTTCTATTTCACTGTACTATGGCTCAAACCCAGGGCTGTGTGTTCCAGGCAAACACTCTCGACTGAGCTACAGCCCCATTAGCTGTAATTTTTAATCACCACAACCACTTAGTAAAATGAGTTAGCCTTTCCATTTTATAAATGAGGGCTGACAGTGTTTGAGACTTTTGTGGAAAACAAATACAGCAGTTTTTAACAACGATCTGTGTGGTATCCACTGCACGCTGCATTTCTGTCTATCTGGTCGCACCTTGACAGGAAAGCTACTCTGAAGTGGTACGACCATCTACCACGGTCTGACAGGTCGGTTAACTGAGTTGGGGTCTCACTATGAAGCCCTACCTGGTCTGGAACTGGCAATGCCTGGCCTCTAACTCAGAGATCCTCCCACCTCTGTCTCTCGAGCACTGGGATTAAAGGTGCATGCACATGGTTTCACAGGCTAGAAGATGAAGAGAAAGTGCATTTATCAGAGCACTGACCAGCAACAGAATGGTCACTACACGTGATTTTCACATTCTTTGTGGCATTTTTGGTGCCAGCACCCACACAGATTCTCCCAGCAGGCCGAGATGAAGCTGACGTCACGCTGTAGACACTGCAGTAAGTAAACACTGAAGTGAAGGGCATGCCGCTCAAGGGAAACTTTGCCCTCTGTTTCCAAGCAGCCAAGCCTCATGCACTGATCAGTGTTCATAACGATATTTATAGGTCTGCTATCAGCTTCAGAATCAGCTCTCTACGATCCACTTTGTCTAACAAAATTCCACACAACTCTGAAACAGAATTTTTTGTTGTTTTATTACTAACTTACAATAAAAACAAGTATTTATTTGAAAGGCAAAATACTTCAAAATTCTGACATACCATATTCAGATTTATAATGTTAAGAACTCTAGAATCTTCAGAAGGTATAAAACTTCACTATCATTTTATATAATTATCACAGTAATACCCAAGTACATGCATACAGCCAAAGAGAAACCAAGGTATAAATAAATAAGCTACATTACAAAACTAAAGGTTTTGAGAGTTTACCCATGTGGCCAGGTGTGCTGGCATATGTCTTTAATCCCAGAGGCAGGCAATCTCTGAGATCAAGGCCAGCCTGGAAACCCTGCCTCAAAACAAACAAACAAACAAATAAATAAAATTTATTCATAGCCTTGGGTGGGCAGTCCACAGAGGTGGTGTACAAGCTTAACAATGACAGAAGCTAGAAAACTCAGAATGTTAGAACCAAGAGCAGAAAGGATTAAGCAGAAAGGTGTGTGCAAGCCCTAAGTTTCATAATTAAGTGGGTTGCATTGCTTTTCCTTTTAAAAATAGAACACACACACACACACACACACAAACACACACACACACGCACCTGGACATCTTTTAAATTGAAAGTCCCTCTAAACTTCGAACCCCTTTATCCAACTCCATCTTTCCCTCCCTCTCCAAATGTGCACATACAAAACAGAAACAAGGCTCCCCTATAAATGTGGGAACATCAGTACAACAACAACAAGCCCCCAAAAAACAAACAAAAAAAACCCCAAAATGAATGCCTACGTAAGAAAAACATGCTCACCAAAATCAATCAAAAAATAAAGAAAAGTGGCCACTGTCTCACTGGGCCAGACGAGCAGACACTCATCTTTGAGAGCAGTTCCATCTGCATGGACATCCGCAGCGTTTGGGGCTGGGAACCGCAGCTCCGTGCTGGGTGCTGTCTAACAAGCACGAGGCCCGAGTTTGATCGGCAGGAGCACAAGAACAAAGCTAAGCAACAGCAACAACCCCGTGTTTTCCCAGGGTGGTAGGCAAGGGCATCCGGCCTGCATCCTCGTCAGGAGCCCACTGAGTGCTGTGAGATGGAGGGCCGAGACCCCCTGGACCACAGTTGTCAGGATGGTGAAGGGTCAGCTTTTTACAAGTTTCCGGTTCACTAAACCCATCCCTTTGTTAATAATAAAATGTGGCATAGTAAACATCTATACAAGTTTATTCTTTACAGGAACAAAGGGACAACCCAGCACTCCTCACACTGAGGAGGGATAAACTGTTGCATTCGACCAGGACAGTGTGATGTGAGGGTGTGAACAGCCTGACAGCAGTGTAATGTCTACAGCCGAGGAGTAAACACAAAGGCTCCCAAACTCTCAGCAAAGTATTTTACAAAGTTTAAGGCAATTAAACAGACCTACGTAATTATGTGTGTATATGTGTGTTAACTAATATGTATACTGCAAATATGTATCAATTATATATACATACATATATTAGAAATAAATACACAGTCAACTATGCAAAAGGGAAAAGGGGGCTAAGGCTACTGGATAACAAAATGACTATTATATTACTAAAATTATCAATGGGGAATTCCAGTTCTGGTCATTGGCAGGCTGAATATGTTGAGTGAACTGGATGCTAAATGAAATATAAAAAGAGCTCTGAAGAAAGTAAGGAGAGACTAAAGGCAGGCTGGACTGGAGCAAAGGGAACTCCTACCACAGTAAGATTCCTAAGCTCCCTGTGGGCATGCCCAGCCATACTCCACCCACCATCCCCAACTGCAGTAAAAACACAGTGTGGGTCTGGAATAGGGCAGTGGGGGAGGAGGGCGGGGAGACAGAAAGACAGGTGGGCAGAGGCGGGAGTGGGGAGCGAGGGGCAAGGGGAACAAGCTGGCCTCAAACTGATCCTCCTGACTTTGCCTCCAGGGTAGCTGGGACTACAGATGTAAGCCACTATACCTGCCAGGTAGAGTTAACAGTGGTGAGAGTTAGTTTGCCAGGAAGTCTTAATGAGTAGGGATGTTTTTACAACTTAGTATGAAAGCTTCAAAATACATAAAGCAAAAACTGGCAGAATTAAGGAAGAACCACACAAATTTAGCTCATTTATATTTAAGGCGGTTATTGATAGGACTGAATGTAACTATTATACCAATTTTTTTATCCTAGGTCTCATTTGTTCCTCCTTTCTGTTGGGATGTCAGGCAAGGGTGGACAGACCCTAATACAGAAGGTTTGAGCAATTCCGTCAATTACCTTGGACTAATTCAAGTTATAGAACAAATGCCCAAACGCAGATCACACACTGCTGTGGGATAGTGCTCTTGTACTCTGTAAAGATTTGTCATCCATATTAGTTTCATAAAATGCTGACTGGCCAGTAGCCATGCAGGAAGTAGAAGTGGGACAATGAGAACAGGAGAATTCTGGGAAGAAAGACTCAGTCTGCGGTCGCCACCTAGAAGCAGAGGAAGCGAGATGAGAATGCCTCACTGAGAAAAGGTACCGAGCCCTGTGGCTAAACATAGATAAGAATTATGGGTTAAATTGTAAGAGCTAGTTAATAATAAGACTGAGCTAATAGGCCAAATGGTATTGTAATTAATATATTTTCTGTGTGATTATTCAGGTCTGGGCCACTGGAAAATGAATGTGTAGTCTCTGTTTACAACACATTCTTCACAAATCTGCATGCTACATTCATTACCCCGAGACACAGATGCATCATTCTAACATATTTTGTGTATCTACTTATCTACTGACAAAACCTCAGGTCTACAGAGGAGGGCTCGTCCGGGATGTGAGTCAGGGATCTCTCACACGCTAAACAAGAATCATACCCCTAAACCAAGGAGCCATCATTAAAGCACAGATGCAAAACCACAAAATATACCTCTAAATTTCAAATGGGTTTTAAAGGGTGCTGGAAAGCTCAGAGAAAACAGCTAGATGCTATCAAGTATATCTAGTAAATGCTTCCTTGCCCATGGATGAGCTATTTAAGATGCAGCCCAGTTTAGACAGCATGTGTTGATAAAGCTATGTTAATTTTCATGGCTCAGCTGGAGAATTTTTAAAAGTGGAAATGCTAAATAAAACATTTTAGAAAGCTCTATGCTCTGAAAAAATTTTATGTACTCAAAAAATTTTAGAGGAAGATTTCCTGAGCTCCCTCCAGCAACTAATTATTATAATAGGATATTATTCTGACACAATGGAAATTACAATCTACAATCTTTCCTAAAATTACTTTCTAAATAAGTGTCTGCTGTAAGGAAGCAGCTTGTTCATTCCAGCTGCCCAGACTCCCAAAATAATCACACAGAAACTGTATTATTTAAATCACTGCTTGGCCCATTAACTCTAGCTTCTTATTTGCTAACTCTTACATATTAATTTAACCCATCTCCATAGAGATCGTGCCCTACCAGCAAAGTTCCAGCCTGTCTGTCTCCCGCAGTAGCTCCATGACTCCTCCCTGACTCTGCCTCCTTGCTCCCAGCATTCAGTTTACTTTCCCCACCTATCTAAGTTCGGCCCTGCTATAGGTTCAAAGCAGTTCCTTTATTAACCAGTGGTATTCACAGCACACAGAGGGGAATCCGACATCAAAAGTCCTACTTTAAAGATGGGAAAACACACACACACACATTTATATGCAAATTTCACTCCAATTCTAAAGATCTGAGGGTGGGAGAGACAGTTCAGCAATAAAAAGCACATACTACTATTCTTGCAGAAGACCAGTGTTAGGTTCCAGTTCCAGATCAGACGCCTCACAACCAGAGGAGATCTGTCATCCTCTTCTGGTCTCCAAGGGCACCTGCACTCAACAGGTGCACTTAGCCCCATATAAAATACACACTCAACAATACTTTTTTTTTAGGTTTAAAAAATTCAAAATGAAAATGATCCCTAGAGACTAGAAATAAAATCACTTTTTGTTTTTGTTTTTCAAGACAGGGTTTCTCTCTGTAGATCAGGCTGGCCTGGAACTCACTCTGTAGACCAGGCTGGCCTGGAATTCAGAGATCCACCTGGCTCTGCCTCCCGAGTGCTGGAATTAAAGGTGTGCGCCCCACCTCCTGGCTAAGATCACATTTTTAAATGAACTATATAGATAAATGGATGAATAAAAGTAGCACCTACACGGGCCCACATTAACACCCGGGAATCATCCAGCCCTACGCACCTGAGGCCCAGAGTGAAAGGCCATGGCTCACTCTTTGCTTACCTGCAAAGTGAGGTCTCGCTCTGCAGGCCAGACGGGCCTCAGGATTTCACTTTCCCTGCCTCAGTTTCCCCAGCCTGGGATTCCAAGCACACAGCATCATTTTCTTCTGAGCTGACATTAAAACGTCACCATCATAACCCTCATAAGGTAGCAAATTTACCTCTAAGCTACAAGTGGCTACAGTACGGTCCTTTAAGCACTTGCTGAAGGGAAAGGCACCAGGAAACACAATTACACAGTAAAGAAGTGTTTGGGTTCAAAGTTACAGTTCACAGGGAGAACTTCTAAGCCAGGCAATGTAAGCAGCAGTGCAAGACGGTTCACAAGCCCAAAGAGTAGGGGTCTCCTAGCACAACGGATCTATATTAATAAGTATGAATTTAGAAAAATCTTAAAAGTAATTTCTAAGAACAATATTTATACATTATAACATGGGATCTCCCACATACGCACACAAAAGACATCCAACAGAAATGCAGTTTTTAGAAGTCTAATTTTAGGCCTGGTCAGTAACACATTTAGGACAGACTCCAACAGGATAAAATATCAGGAAAGTTCCAGCAGTGGGTGTGGTGGCTTAAGACTTGGCAGAAAAAGCACAGTATTTTTGTTTGTTTTGGTTTGTTTTTGCGGGGCTGCTGCCTGGCTGATGTTTTAGGTCAGGCCAGGAGTCCCAGTGTTTGTGTGAAGAAGAAAAGAAAGGCTGAATGAAAATTACCAAGCCTGTGTTGAGCTTTGGTAAGAACTCTCAGCTGACTTTATCCAAAACATCTGCAGTGAAAGTGACCTTGGAATTCTTGCCAGAGACAGACACAACTCGTGGAGATTAAGACTCAAAGGAGAAAACAAATCCCCTGAAGGAAGGAGAAATGTTCAGGTACATTCAGAGGGGCTGGTGGAACACCACAGCACATGATTGTCATGCAAACAGAATACACTTTTACATCAATTACCACACACATCTTAACAGATGCTCCTCTCAGGATGCTCCCAATGGAGGATGACCAATGGCAGGCTGAGCTCAGCCAGGAGTCTACAGCAACTGGAGCTCAGCAAAGATAAACCATCTTCAAAGCAGAAGGACCAAGGGGAAGTGGGAAGGACTGACTACCTGGTCTGTGGGCAGCAGCAGCAGGAAGCTTCCTAGAAATGCAAATCCTCCCTGTGCTCTAGCAGAAGGCCAGGGGCAGCCCCAAGCTTCCCAGCCAGCTGCAGAGGTGGTACTAACAGAAGGGACAGGATGGGAACTGGCCACCAGGGTAAAAAGAGCAGAATTCCCCTTCCCATCTGCTACTGACTTCCAATGCAAAAATAACCGTTATGAAGAAGAAAGTAAGCTTTCGGCTTGAATTCTTTCCCTAAGTCTTCATGTCTAAAACATATAACTGCCCCCTCCACTTTGATTTTGAGACAGGATCTGGTTAGGAAGCCTAGGCTACCCTGGAACAAGCCCAGGCTGGCCTTAAACTCACAATCCTCCTGCCTCAGCCTCCCAAGTGCTGGGATTGCAGGCATAAGCCACCGTATCAGGCTTGCAGCTTGTTTCCTGATTCTCTGTGATGTACCTGCCACCGTAGATTCTCTGTACCCATTCAGACTCTTCATCTCCGGCATGTTCTAACGAACCTAGGTAAGGCAAAAAGTCCTGGGATAGAATGAGAGAGGGGAGTGGGAGATGCGGGCAGAAGGCAAGAAAACAGAAAGGTTGGGGTCTTCATGGCAGGGGTGAGGTTTAATGCCATGGGTTTAAACTTGGTCAAACTGCAAAAGTAGTGTAATATTGCTGACCTTAAGAGTTTGGAACAGCACATTTGCATTAAAGAATAATTAGAAAGTTATCAATAACTACTTCAGTACATTTCTGAATCCTAATTTCTCAGAAATGAGCAGCAAAACATTCCTGGGTGATGTGGTACAACATCTGGAATTCCTACATTAAAGCAGATGGGGATGAAATACATGAACCAAAGCCAGGCTTGACTATAGTTACTGAGAAGTGTATGTATACCCTACTGTTCTGGCCACCGCTGAGTGTAGTAGTACTGTACACGCCACTGTTCTGGCTACACGTGTGTATGCACGCTGGAGATTTCTGTAATGAAAGTATTGCACTGCTACCCAGACCTTCAAGCTCCAGGATTTTCAAGCACTTTCAGCCAGGACATACTGTCCTACACAGGTTGTTTCTCTGTCATAAACACAAGCACACTAAGAGCTCCCTGAATATTTACAAACCAGATCATGAAATACTTGTGACTTTAACCACCCGTATAAGCACACATGCAGACACTCATGTTCCGAAAATAGAACGTCCTCCTGCAGATGGAGAACGGGAGGTGAGAGGAGAGGGAAGGAGTACTGGCAATGGTGCCTTCACATGCATCATCACCTATGACGGCTAAGATGACATGCCACAAAGGATGGGGGGCAAACTGGGACACGCTGGGATGACGGCAGCAGTGAGGGGAAACGGGTCAATGGAAAAAAACCCGGGAAATCCTGTCCTGGCTCTGGGCTATTAATATTTAGGAGTGGCAGCCAGGATGGAATTAATGGAAAGATCTCCGCGATAAGACGAGCTCTTTCTCTTCCTGAATAAAAGGACTCTGCTGTCACTGAGAAGCAGATGTGGAGTAAGAGGGATAAATGGTGAGCCTGGGGTAGGAACGTCCATTTCTACCGATCAGAACTCAGGAAGGCATCTCCCTGATGGAGCAAGAACTTGTCCACTGCTACGTCCTGACTAGGGCCACCTACCTGCATTCTAACCCAAACTGCACGATACGCATGGGGCATCACCCCACCTTTCCCCGTACGGTTGGACGACCTGCCCTCTGAACACACCCTGCCCTTTGATCTTTGTGCTGTCCCGCGTTCTGTTTTCTCCTTGCCTGGACCAGGATCTGCGTCGTGGGAAAACCCCACCCCACCCCCATCCCCACAGCTGCTCGAGTCCCCTGTAGAAGATGATCTGGTATTTGTATATAACCTATCCAATTCTGTCATATGCTTTAAATCATCTCTAGATTGCTTGCTCACCAGGTCCAGAATCTACTACAGTGAGCTTCTTAAGGACTCTGACATCACTTCCAGAAGTTTGTACTGGGCTTACTGTGTCAATCCCTAATGAGGATAAATTAGTAAGAGCTGTCTATCCATCAAAATACGGTTATTCATTAGTCACCGCCAGGAGTCATATACACGAAAAGATGGTAAATGTAGCACTATTGGACTTGGATCCTTTTAGGTCTTAAATCATTGACCTATATTTTGTTTTTATTTCAGCAAAGGTTCTGGCAACAGCATTCTGGAGAGGGAAAGAGGTAGAAAAAAAGAAGAGAATAAAAATTCTGAAATGCCCTGACGGGAGTTTGAGAATTCACTTTTACTGCAGGTGGGTGCTGAATGGCTTTGGCAGAGCTAGACACAACCATTGGCTTTTCCGTACTGTGTAGTACCTGGTAGCACCAGGGCTGCAATCCAGCCTGGGTGACACGGTGTGCTTCCTCACACGCATACATCTGGAGTCAATGATGTTTCTCACTGAGTTTCTGGGTGCCAGGATCAGACCCATGCTCAGGGAACTTTCACTTTGCTCGGTACCATTTTCCAGTCAAGTCCACCTCAAGAGCAGTTTCCGCAGACAGACCTCTGCTCCGGCTAAGTGTGTATTCTTACGTGGCATCCCCAAGCTTGGGTTCTCTGAGTCATCAGAGAATATGTTCCACTTAATGTGGCAGTCTCATGAATGAGTTTTCTTTTTTTTTTAAATAAGGGCAGGAAATGACATACTGGGATTTTAATTTCTGATGTGTTAAAAATAGCTTGGAATTCTCTTCATCTCAAAACATTTGGGTTCAGCCTTCCATGAAAGAGTAGTGGTGTGAATACCGATTCCTGCTAGGGAGATCCCAGCTGCATCACTCAACCTGAACGCTATGCTAAGCAGGAATCATGCCTGATCCCAGTTCCCTCCCTGAAACATTCCACCGTCTCTAACAATTCCTGGTAACCTCCCCCAGCCTGCCCCTGCCCACTCTTCCTTATCTACCCCATGGGGAGATACCACATCCACCCCAGGGGGGCGGGGAGGAGTGTCTGACTAATGTTCCTGGAGTATTTATTTACTAGACTGTTCTTTCCTTTTTGTGTGTGAAAGGCAGGGGCCTGGGGACTAAATCCAGGCCTTTAGTCATCGGTAGGATTTTCAGTGTTGATTATGAAGCTGTGAAATCTGAAGGAAGCATGTGTGTAATTAGATTTGTTTGGTTTTGCATTTTTTGTTTTAAGATAGAGTCTCATTATGTTTGATGCCAAAGACAGGTCTCACCTCGAAGGGAGCAAAAGGTAAGTCTATTCTAGCCAAATCCGAGATGCCACGGCTTCGGAACGTTGAGTTTCCACTGCCAAGTAACTGGGCTGCGTTGCAGGCTACTTGTGAGCCTTTACAGGAGCAGAACAAGACTGAATGAGGCCGGCTCACTACACCCGTGCGGCAGGACGTAGACGGTGATCTTCTTAAGGAAGAGTGTTACGGTTTGACTCTTTAAGAGGCAAGCCACGCCCACTTCCAGTGACCCTGCCCGCCTCC
>LOEQ01002446.1:31611-45780 GCA_001685075.1 Bramus lutescens | reverse complement strand
AGACAGACAGACAGACAGACAGACAGACAGACAGACATCCCCTCCCACGACTTGGTTAAAAGTGACTCACTGAGTTGATTATTAAAAGACTGAGATAATCAATACAAATAATAATCACAATAAATGTTAAGTGCAATGAAAGCAAACAATATGAGCATTTCAACCAGTGTGAAAAACCCAATAAGCCAACACACATGGTGAACTGAAACATGAAACCTAATCTCCCCAGTCCTCTCTCTCCTTTCTGAAAAATGGTACTGGGGACCGAATCCAGGCTCATGCCAGGCAAACCCTCTACAATGAGCTACAGCCACAGCCCATCTCTAGCGGATCCTTTCTGGGAAAATATGAGTTCCAGCCTGGAAAGACTTCTCCTACCTAGTCTCAGGCATTTCATCACAACACTGCAGAACTGCAGGGTGGGAAAACCAGCGCTATGACAAAGAGTAAGACATAATGATTTCCCTACATCAGTGACTTCCTGGGTCCCACCGCCACTCTGCTGGACACACAGAAAGGGTTCTGGTAAGAGAAGAAAAATCTACTTATGTTCTTTAACACCCACTTTAAAACATCCAAAATGCAAATGGGGCCACAGGAAGTTAAGCGCCGCCTGAACCCACTCCAGAGGAGTTCTCTCTGGATTGAGGGGTAGGAGTATCCAATCTGGTCCTCAGCACAGAGCTCTGATTATCTGGCTCAGGAGGGACTGAATCCATAGAAACACTGATAAACACTAATCATTAGGTTTTTGAGTTTTCATCACAGGCCCTGTTTCCCTGAGTCAAAGATGGTCTTTGTTGTGCGGTCTCAATGGAATGCAGTGGACTTTGGTCACTTCCTCAGACACAGACCCAGACTATAAATACAAACCCAGCAACACAGTCAACCCCTCACAGAAAGGCCCACTGGCAACTTCAATTTAAAAACAAGAGCCCGTTATTAAACTAAAAAATTAGAAATAGAAGATCCACACCCATACACACAGCCTGGGAGAAAAACCCTCAGTGTACCGACAAGCACAATCACAGACCGTTTTCTGTTTGCCCGACAAACCCTCTCTATATGGAGATTACAGAAGGAACAGTGTGCATCTGTGTCCACTGAATAAAACAAATCCTGATCCTTTCCACAACCCCAGGTTCATTCTAAGAAAATGCTCCAAGCCCTTAAATAAGAGACTTCTGTGTTGCCTTCAAGGGACACATTCATGGCTGTTCTAAAGCCGGCCCTCCCGGTCGATGGAAGCAGCCACAATTAAAGTATCCATGGCAAGGGTCTGTACATAACCAAACATGGCTTGCCACCTATTTGGGTCAATAATAAAATTTTGCCAGGAATACAATTATGTCCACGTGTCTATATACCATCCATAGCTGCTGCCTGCAAGATGCGATTAAGAACTTACTACAACAACAGAGACTGCAAGATCCATAGAGCATAAGCTGTTTAATGTCTACCCCTTTAAGAAAAAGCTTGCTCCTCCTCAAATAAGGAACACCAATCCTTGTTCGGTGACACTGCCTGATATGTACCAAACCCGTTCAAACTTTGGTTGCTCTGTTGACATCATTTATGACACACTAATGGTTACTGGGAAAATAGATACCAGATACTGAGAGCTTTATCTTTAGCAAATAAACAAAAAAACTAGTCAATTTAACTGAGACAAAAACTTCAAGTGGGAAATAAACTGGAAAAAGAACTGAGGCAGAGAAATTAAGTAAGGAGCCCGAGAGTAACGTGCCCGAGACTGAGCAGTGAATGAGTCAGGATCAGAACCCAGGTGATCCAGCAGCACAGCTCATATTCTGAATCTCTGTGCTGAAATGACATCGATCTAATGTTAGACGAGCCATATAAAATGCAACCAAACCTCAGAAGGCTTATTAGTTCTCAGTTTTATATCAATACAATAAAACGTCCCTCTTAATTGGATAAGACATTGAAAATAATATAAATGGGACTTCCCTGCAGGTCTAAGTCCTTTCTGATGCTATGGTTAGACCTAATCTTAGGGTATTAAGGGAATAAAAGTTATCATGTTCTTTACTGTCGTAAGTGGTCAAAGAATCAAGCTAATTGCCTAACATCGATCCTAGCATGCGCACTCTCCAGCAAGCCTAGACGGTTCCCAGATTTGTACCCACTTGGTCCCATCATTCCCACGGGACTTCCACCTGGGAGAGGTGGCACAAACACTGGCAGAGATCATCAAAAATCCGTCCTTCATGGCCCAGCAATAAGGGCTCGATGCAGCCGCAGCCGCCCATCCATGCACAGGAAGATGACCCCTTCCTGAATCATCCCCACTCTTCCTGACTTCGCTGGGACTTCTGGAGGAAATGTGTCACCTCCGTGTAACCCACTGCCCTTTTGTACTGAAAAGGGGTTGATGACTGAAGGGCATTTGAGAAGCTCCTCCCCTGTCCTCCACTCCCTACCCCACCTCCTCCCCTGGTCCCCACGCAGGCAGAGTTGTTCAAGGTTTCACAGACAACCGACTAGCAGAAAGAGCTACCTGGACTGGACCTTAAAGAAATGGGGTGGGGGCTTAATGGTTGCTTCTAAAGGTAGAAGGAAGGGTAACACACGGGGTCTCGGATTCCAGGGCAAGACAGCCTTGAGTTCAAAATCCTAGAAACCTGTGGCTGTAACAGTGTGTGGAGGAGTTCAGATCAAATACACTAGGCCAGTGTCTAACCCAGTTCAAAGCACACTGGGAGTGGGCTCTTAAGTCTTGTGTAAATTACAAATGGCTGACAGTCATCACATGCTCAGAAAGAGTATTCTACAAAGACTGTGAAATACACTGACTACTGAAACAAGGAAGAGGTGCTTGTCACCCCAAGACACCGCCACCTACACCCAAGACATTCTGCAGAAGTAAGCTCTTCCACCAAACCATTAGTTAAAACATGCTTCTGCACACATGCCTCTCAAAACATGAAGTTAAAACACTCAGGTCCCTATGAAACTCACATACCCGAATGCATTAGTAAAGTCAGTGACCTCAGCTCATGACTATATAACACGCAGCACATCAAGAGAACTCCACAAACCAGCAAACCAATCCCAGCGAGGTCCCCACAGATCTGGAAAAGGGGCAGCCTGTTCTGAACGTTTTTGCTGCTGACCCAACACAGTCCAGACTCCTCCTCTAAATCCTGCTTCCATGAAAGAAGGAAGTATGTAAATTTTGCAAACCTCAAGAGAGTCCACCACAATTCTAAGGAGGATATAGGCTAAACATTTCCTACCCAAGTGCCCCAATCACTGCTTAAGGAAATAACAAAACGCTGCAAGCCAACTCTACATGAAAGCCTTTACCACCAAAAGAGGCTAGCCCACTTCTTAAAACCATACCTATCAAAGCCAACACCAAAGATTTTCTCACCTCCATCTCATATTCTCCCTCCCTCCCTCCCTCTTCACTTTAGCACAGGACAAACTGTTAAGTGCTTATACAGCAGAGTAAAGAGGAAACTGGCAAAGGTTACCAAAAGTCTTAAATCTATAACAGCCTTCAATCAGCTTCCACGTTACGCTTAAAGCTGGACAAATGATTAAGACAGGCACATGCACTTCTCACAATGATGTTATTTCTATGAAAAGATGGAAAGGGTTTATATGTCAAACCTACCCACTAATTTTGGTTTGGCTTGATTTGGTTTTTTAACTGAAAGTCTCACGTAGGCCAGGCTAGCCTCAAACTCACCATCTTTTGGCAACTGGCCTTGAGCTCTTGATTCTTCCTCTTCATCCTCCCACATGCTGGGATTATGGGTGTAAACCCTAGGCCTCACTGTGGTCCACGTCTTAGGACATTCAGTAAGACAGGCCCAAGGGAATTACCAATGGTTAGGACACGGAAGGTGGATTGGTTAAGCATGTCTTGTTGTCACATAAACGGGAGGATCATGTGCTCTGTCTCACAGTTTCAGATGTCAGTCCATCATCTGGGGAAGGGTGCAGTTCTATTCATGGTGGCCAGGAAGGAGCCCTCGGGGCAGGATACAGCCCAAGGGACACACTCCTTGTGATCTGTTCCTCCAACCAGGCTGTACCTTCTACTATCCACAGAGCAGCCACCCTCCCGCAGCCACCCTCCCAATGGTCTTTATCCAATTGCGCGTGCCCAGGTGCGGGAGCAGATGCACTGTTATTGAGGTGGTTCCACCAAACTGACTCCACGAAACGGAAACGTGACTTCCAGAAACCAGGAACAGAAGCACATATGACCACAGGAAACTTCACAAAATTGTGACTCCTATACATCATGCACACATACGTGAGACTATGAAAGCAATATAAATCGACTTTCTCAGTGATGAACAGCGTCAAATATAAGTATATAAATAAACTGACTTTTTAAAATTACTGTGTTATCATGTGAAAATAGGACTGGAGAGAAAGCTCAATACCTGTCATAAGAGTCTGGACCTCCAGGACCCAGAGAAACTGTCGGGCAAAAGGAGCAGATTCGTGTAATTCTAGCCTTGAAGAGGGAGAGGTAGGATCCACAGAGCAAGCTGTCTAGGGTGACGTCCGGGTTTGATTGTGAGGTCCTGCCTCAGGGAATAAAGTAGAAAAATAATGGAGACTAGTTCTTGTTATCAACTTCAGGTCCCTAATGTGCACACACGCACATGCACACACAGACTGATACATTGTGTATCTGCACACACATGCAAGCATGCACACACATATGTATATGTACCATACATACATATAAGCATACACACCACACATGCAAACATGCACACATACACAAGCATACATGAAAATGGGAAAAGATAAATAAAAATAGAATTCTAAAAACAAGAAAGCACACAGAATTATATTATCCTAACTAGAACTTTTGTCAAATGACACAAAAAAGCAAAGCCAAAAATATTAAAAGCTGAAGACATTAATTTTTTGTTCTATTACTGAATCCAATTTCTGTCCAACATGACACTTCTGAACAAAACCAGCTTGGCTATAGGATAACGTCATCTCCCATGGTTTGCAGACAGCTGTCCCTGGGTACAATTATGGAGCTGATCTTTAGTAAATAAGAACCATTCAAGATTGGGACAAGGAAGGTTTCATGAATTCTAATCTGTCGAGTTGGAAGGAGAGAAAAAATTCAATGGTCTTATGCTTTAATTATTAGTATCATGAATTTTCAATTAAAACTTGCATTCGGTACCTACCACTTCATTATCCTCTCTACTGGGCATAAAATTTAAAAACCACAGAATCTTTCTAAGGAAGAGACTTAGAGGTTTATAAATGTTCTGCTAAATGAACTAATGACAGATGGTATAAGAGACGCACAGATGAAAAGCTGAAAAAGCCAATGTGGAACAGTAGCTCACAACTAAAGGTAGCTAGCTATAGGGCCTACTAAGGAAGGGATGACAGGTTAGATGGACATGTAGGTAACGCAGAATCTCATGTAGCTAAGGGAGCATGGGAAGAAGAAAAAGGAAAAGCAGCCGAGAAGCACAGGGTCCAAGCAGTGTGTTCAGCAACAGCCATGGTGCTTAGGGTATCCGAAGGGACAGGGAGAGAAGAGTGCAGAAAGATACCTGACAACGGCGGCAAGCAAGGCAGTAAACTTTGCTATCTCATGGCGTAGCCTGGCTAGAGCTGGGCTTTCCACAGGGTAACATGGGTAGATGAGAAAGTAGAGGAAGACAAGGAGAAGCCACCGAGATGGCTAATTTCTAAGTGAAAGTCTTCAAAGGAAGATATAAATAGCAGCTAAGTTAGAGGGAAATGCCACTGAGACAGCGGAAGAGCCACCGAGGAGCCGGATGGGCGAGAGGGCCGTGGAGTAAGCCCCAGTCCAAGAGCTGGAGATAGGCCACGGGCAACAGCATAGCACAATGAACAGTGATAAAAATCTCTGAGATAAAGTATTTGGGATACTGCAACATGAACAAGTAAAAACAGGTGGTAAAATTACGTTCAAAGATGAAAAATCCAGCTAGTACAATCTCAGAACCTCAAGAGGGAGTGTGAAGACAACAGCTTGCCTTAGAGTAAGGGCTAAAGGAGTGAGGAGATCCTGGGCTGCAGGGGGAACAAGGAAAAGGTAGGGGTGGGGTTGAGAGGGGGAAATGGACAGGAAGTATTAAGAATGCTACAGGTGTCATGGAAATTCGCTGGCTTGTACCATCAACATATGTAAAGCGTGTCAAGAGGTAAAAACAATAGCTGCTGTGCTAGTGAATGCCTGTGGGCACAGCACTTGGAGTCAAGAGACAGAAGGGTCAGGAGTTCAAGGGGTATAAGCATTCAAAGCCTGTGTGGCTACATGAGACCCTGTCTTAATCATCCATCCAATGCAAACCCATAAACTCAGTTGGCCACAATAGAGAAAAGATGGGGCCCTGAGGGCACAGGTAAGTAGCTGGGGCTGGGAAAGGAGCAATGGAGAGACTCCCATCCCAACAAGCTGAGTTCCGTCACCAGGACCAACGCAAAAGCACAACGAGTGTTAACGACCAGCTTAAGAGTTCTTATGCAGGGAAAAGAAAATGTCGCCGGCAAAGGAGGAAACCCCTGGGACAGGAAAGAAAACACAGAACCCCATGAAGACAAAGCTGGGTACAAAATGAGAGACGCGAGCTGACGTGGCAAAGGGAAGGGAAGCTAGGTGTTGACTATCTGCCTGTCTGCCGGTGGCCTACACAGGATGATCTCAACATGATCAGAGCTCACACAGAAAAACAGACACCTGAGTTTTCTAGAGAAAACAGAAGCGGGAGCCACACTATGCCCAAGCTCCTCCCATGGGGCAAAGGTCACCATACCCTTCCCGGCTTAGACAGGCCACACTTACACATTGCTATAGTCCCTGCCTCTCATCTCAACACCTCCTGCTGACATTTGAATTTGTGACCCCTGGCCTGGATCTTTTCAATAAATAAACGAGATGACATCATCCCTAGAGAGTAAATGGGGACTGTAGAAAGAGACTTGAAAATTACGGGGAAGAAATTATGGCAGCTTCAAGAGAAGTCAACAGATGAAAAAGAAATCAAAGGATTACCGTCGGTCCCTCTGCCAAAGAGACGACAGTGATTCATCACTTGTCCTGGAAGCAGAGATCACAGGGTAGTCGTGACATTGAACAAGACAAAAGGATCTAGGACCTAGTCAGGACCTTGGTGAGAACAATGGCCATTACAGACACCTAGAGAAGATGGTCAAGGGGCTGGTAGCCTGAGAGAAGAAGAGGATACTCCATGAGAGAAAGATAAGAAGGAGGGACATCGAAAGCAGGGAACTCCCACAGGAGGTGTTCTTGCAGCAACTTGGAAATAGTATCTGTGCAAACCTGCTGGGTGACAGACACATCAGAGGCTGTGGAGAAGATGAAGCGGAGGCTTTGAAGGAAAAAGCTGAGCATGCAGATTCACCTACCATGGCTTTCGTTTCTCTGAGCTTGGTAAATAGTGATGAAATAAGCTCACAGAACTGCACTTGCAAAGTGAACCAAATGGGTGTGTTCTGCTCTGTCTGCTTTGAGGCCAGGGGTTAAAACCCACACACCACCGTGCCACACCTACCAGCCCCGAGGCCAATGCTAAAAAAGACTGTTTGTTTTCTGTCTGTATTTTTATTATTTATTTTATGTGCATCCATGTTTTGCCTGCATGTATAGCTGTGTGAGGGTGTCAGATCACTTGGAGCTGAATCACGGACAACTGTCAACTGCCGTGTGGGTAATGGGAATTGAACATGGGTCCTCTGGGAGAGCAGCCAGCGTTCTTAACTCCAGAGTCCTCTCTCCAGGCTCAAGAAGACTGTTTTTAAACGACACTATTGATTGACTCTTAAATATTCATAAAACGTACATTGATTCTTCTTATACGCAAAATACTGCGTACACCACCTCCAGCTGAGAAAAGAGGACCAGGTTCCAAGCTTGCCAAGCTCTCAGCATCTCAGACACATCACATGCATGTAGAATGCATGCAGAATAGAAGGAACCCGTTCTCCAGTGAGAACTGGCTCACACAGTCTGAACCTTTGAGGGGTACATATAGCCCATAAGTCGGCTCATGTCCTTAAAGCACATACCCCAAAATGATAGATTAAACATAGAGACTTCTCCAAAGTTACACCAGCAGGCAGTCTGGCAGTCCTGGGCTGAGACAAGAATAAATGTGACGGTGACGGCACCGGGTGCTGCGATGGCACCTTGAGACCTAGTTTCCAGGATAGGCAATTTGCTCCGATCATGAGAATGGACCCAGAATCTGTTCTTTTATCTTCAAATTAAGCTCTTTAAAAATGAGGGCCCTGAGAGGCTCAGTGGGTTAAGGTACTTGACAAGTTCAATCCCAAGAACCTACAGGGAAGGAGAGAATCAACTCCTACAAGCTGTCCTCTGACCTCTACACATGTACTGTGATACACGTGTGTGAGTATGTATGCATACACAGACACACACCTTAAAATTTAATGTATTTTTATTGAAGAAAACCTCCCAAATTGTGTGTTCTTTCTTTTTTAATGAGACTAAAGCAATCTTTTTAACAATCTAAGAAATCTGAGTTAACATGAGACTTTTTCTCAGTACTAAAAACTGTGGTATGAATTGAACAGCTCAGCCCAGCCCAAATCTAAAATGCTATGAAAAGGCTTGAACATTTTTGAAGCTCAGTCCAAAATTCTACACAAATATTCCAAAAATCTGAAAGACGTCTGATCCCAAGCATTTTAACAAGGGATTCTCCCTGGAACACCCATTGGGAAATGTTCAGGAAAACAAGAAGTTATTGGTGATTCTGTTACTTACACATCCTCACTATGCCTGATCCTATCCTTAGATAACACCCATTAAGTTTCCTGGGCATCCTTCCAGAGTATACCTGACCATTAGTACAACACAGATCAAGAGACTGCTATAGTGGCATTTCACTTGTATTTTAATAAATAAAACTTGCCTGAGGGTCAGAAAAGTAAAACAGCCCCACTGGTCAGCCTTACAGACCAGGCAGCAAAGACACACACCTTTAAACCCAGTGGCCACACTAGTTGCCACAGAAACCAGGCGGTAATGGTGCACACCTTTAATCCAAGAACTAGAGAGGATTATAAAACGGGAGGAGACAGCTCTCAGACATAGCCTCAATCCGAGATTCTTGGAGTAACAGGATCGCCATTTTTGGACTGAGGTCGAGGTAAGAGCCAGTGGCTGGCTATTTTGCTTTTCTGACCTTCAGGTTGAACCCCAATTTCTCTGCGTTTTTATTAATCATGCTTCAGACTCCACTGAAAGGCAGGACAGCAGCATGTGGCAACAATTAAAATACATGGAAGCTGTGACCTACAAACATGACTTCCAGGAACCCACAAAAATGAGCTGTGTACTCTTGTGGGCGTCCTTCTGTTCATGGGTTGCTTTCATTGGTTAGTGAATAAAGAAACTGCCTTGGCCTGCTGATAGGGCAGAATTTACGTTGGAGGGGAAAGCAAAACTGAATGCTGGGAGGAAGAAAGCAGAGTCAGAGAGAAGCCATGGATCCTCCAGGGTTAGAATCTCTGGTAAGCCACTGCTACGTGACGATACACAGATTAATGGAGATGAGTTAAATTAATATGTAAGAGTTAGCCAATAAGAAGGTAGAGCTAATGGCCAAACAGTAACTTAATTAACAAAGTTTCTGTGTGGTTATTTCAGGGCTAAGCAAGTCGGGTGGCCGGGATGACAAACAAGCGGCCCCTCTCCATGCAACAGTGTACCAAGCGAATCGCTGAGTAACTAGTGACAACCTAACATCAAAGAACAGAGTCTAGCCCAAAAGAGCATGGTAGAGTCATTTAAAGACTGAACTGAGGGAGTGGAGAGATGGCTCAGTGGTTAAGAGCACTGGCTGCTCTTCCAGAGGAGCTGGGTTCAATTCCCAGCAGCCACATGGCAGCTCACAACTGTCTGTAACTATAGTTCCAGAGAATCTGGCACCTGCACACAGACATACATGCAGGCAAAACACTAATGCACATAAAATAAAAATGAATAAATCTCTTTAAAGACTTGAGCTGCATCTAAGAATAGAGTCTGGCATGTTTCACACACTGGGAGTTGCAGGAATAAATCTGTTAAAGTAACGATGCGACAGCCAACAAAAGCATCCAGACACACATGTGTATATGAACACCGTAAGCCTGGGGAAGTACAGAACTAACGTGCAAAGTGTGTTCATGCTACAGAAAAGGGGACAGGGTGAGAAGAGGGGCAGAATGCAAAAGAACTAAACACCAAGAAAACAACCCAATGAAACAGCTATGGCACGTAACAGAGAGTTCTCAGAAGGAGTACAGTGGCTGAGAGACACTCTCTGAGTGTTCACCAAACTCAGCCACCAGGGAAATGCGCTTTAAAACCACTCAGATTCTCTTAGCCATAGAGATAGTTAAGGTGCAGGGAACAGAGGACAACAAATGCTGGTGAGGGAGAAATGCAAACAGCTGAGGTCACTCTGGAGATAAGGGCGGTGGCTCGTCAGGAAACTAGAGACAGATATCTACCATATGACCCAACCATACCTGGGCACAGGCCCAGAACAGTCTACATCCTAACAGAAAGACAAATGCTCATCCATGTTCACTGCTGCTCTACTCACAACAGCCAGGACGTGGAAGCAGCCCAGATGCCCATCTGTTGACGAAGGCATAAGGAAAAAGCGGTACCTAGACACAATGGAAGTCTCTTCAGTGGTGAGGAGAAATGAAATCTGCAGGTAAATGGAGGGAACTGGAAAGTGAAAGAACCCAGCCCAGAATGACAGATGCCACGTGTTCTTACACATGCACAGCTCTTACTTAGCGTGACTCTTCAGATCTGTGTGTTTAATTTTAAGTACCTGTTGAATCTAGGAAACTGTAAAAGGGTCACTGAAATGAAGAGGAAAGAGAGATCTCCTAGGCGGGGTGTGGAACACAGACAACATGGAAAGGAATGTGGAAAATGGGGAGGGTTTAAGTGGGGAGAGAGACGGGAGGATAGGGCAGAGAAGGAAGTAAGACAGGAGGGAAAACAAACATTAAGGATGTTTGGAAAAGTCATACAGAAACCCATTTTATAAAACACACACACACACACGACATTAAAGAGTTTAACTGGAGCTACCCTACAGAGCAGGTAATATTCCTACCAGAATCCACAGGAGGCCAAATAAAAAGATACATCCCTGCCTTAAGTCACAGACATCCCAGAGATTCACCACACAACAGGAGATATTGCCATTGCTTCTTGATTAATCAGAAAGTTTCCTCCCTGCTGGCTAAGCTTTCATGGGTATTACAGAAAGTACTATGGAGGCTACAGAGTGTGTGTATCAAAACCAGTCTGGGCTAGCTGTGACCCTTGTGAACTGCAATAATGACCAGCATAGCAAGATACGCCCGTGGGTGCAATGGTAGGATGAATATTATGGGTAACCAACTGCTTGCCTTCTGGGTGGATTTAAGGGAATGCATCCCTAGTACTGTAAGGCTGGCCAAATTCCACAGCTGGGGATCCCCTAGGCCCTAAAGGTAAATGGACTACTATTATTTTGCTAAGTAGACATAATATCAAACTACCCCCGAAGCTGTACCTCTGTATCCATACATTAGTACATATCTCTGGCCTTATCAGGGAAGTCTCTTTGTACAGTGAATGATGTTTGACATAGAAATTCACACTATATCAGAGTACAGAGAAAGCATTATGGAGCAACCAGACCCAAATGGGACATCTCTATCATACCTCCTACCCCTAAGATTCAAGAACCAATTTGAAAGAAGGGGAAGAAAGATTAGCTTTCTTTTGTTCTGTTTTGAGACAGAGTTTCTTCTCTGTGTAGCCCTGGATGCCCTGAAACTTGCTCTGTAGACCAGGCTGGCTGAACTCACAGAGATTCGCCTGCCTCTGCCTCCCAAGCCACCACTGCCCAGCAGGAAGAAACCATCTTAAAGGCAGAGATCAGGGCAGACTAGAGAAACGGTGTCTCTGGACTTGATGAAACCACTGCATCTCTTGAGCTCACTGCAGCTGTGGCTGCCGNNNNCAAGAACCAGCCAGTCCACATCCCATCAGGAAAACGGGAAGGGCTTCTGAATCCCGACCCCCTAGCTGAGCAGCTACCAACACTTGGTGGCTTCTGGAGGAGGCAGAGTAAGTTCTTCTCCAGTGGATGGCCCCACACCCGAGGATATGGGCATCGCACACTGAATTCAATGGTTAAAAAAGAAGGCGGTTTTGCGAGGAGGACTGGGGAGGTGGCTCAGCAACTGAGAGAGCATACTGCTCTTCTAGAGGACCTGAGTTTGACTCCCAGTGCCCCACCAGGCAGCTCACAAACACCTGTCAACTCTGGCTCCAGGGGATCCAATGCCTCTAGCCTTCAGAGGTACCCACATACATGTAGTATGCACTCATGGACACAGACACATACACATGATTTAAAGTAACACAATGCTCTTTAAAAAATGAATAAAGCTGGGGAGTACTTAGGAGGAGGAGTAAGGGGTTAATGATATATACATAATCATATACATGTATGAAATTCTCTAAGAATTTCATAAATTATATATGTATATTATATAATTTATATTAAATTAATAATTATGTACATTAATAAATATGTATATTTTTTAATTCCCTCCATGACTTTTACTGCCGGAAAGCAGACCAAAGACAAGCATAACACAAAACATTAGGGAAACTCCGTGGAGTTTGAAGGCCATGAGGCAGGAATGCTAACCCCTGATGGGACATGTATGTCACCACCCAAGGCTCAGGGGACACCACAGCAAAGGAGAGGGTCATAAGAGCCGGAAGACGGAAGGAGTGCAGTGCAGTGCTGTCACGGCACGGCTGTTCCACGCAGAAACACACAGCAACTGTGGTTACTGCACAAGATCGAGACAAGGGCATCGGTTTCATCAGACGGTACTAACTCGATTCCACAGGCTAAAAAAAATATAAAATGAAGGTGAGAGGGGAATGTGGGGAGTGGGGGAAGTAAGAACAGGATTCAATCAAAGAATAAATAAAGCCTACTGAAAAATAAAAATTAAAAAAGACTTCAAGGCAGGTAAAAGACCCAGCTCCATGGCCAGAAAAATTACTGCAAGCTTTGTTTTCTCTAGAAACCCCCCCTTGCCATTCCTAGAGAAACGTGGGTTCTCGTCCCAGACTCCTTTTTTCCCTTCCCTATTCCCTACTAAATTAGTACATAAACTAATCCTGTCGCCGGCCACTTGCACAAACACACACTCCCTTTGCTTCTTAGTCTTCTTTTCAGTCACAGACCTTGAAACTGAAAGTTAACTGAAAAGGAAAGCCTTCTCCGAATGTTCCGAAGATTCTCTCTTCCTGGTGGCAGGATAACCCAGGGACGACTCCACCCTGTCCAGATTTACCGGAGCATAAAGAGTTCAGTGCACAGGACAGCAGTGGGTCTCGGGCACAGAGAAATGCAGAGGCCCCGGGGGCAGAATCTGAAGGGTCATTCAGGCCAGATTTAGATCCCAGCTCCACCCTTCCAAGTTCCAAGAGGTTGGTAAACCTCTCACCACCTCAATTTACTCATCCTAAAATAGAATGCTGAGAGCCACCTTAACTGGCCATTCTGTGACAGAGAGCGCCCAAGCAGACCACACAAGGTTGTGTCTATCACAAAAGTCCTCACAGACCACCAGTCCTTCTTTAAGGACATGTGTTGGACACTGGCGGCATGTGTGAGATTCAGATCACACCCTCTCTGCTCATCTTTGTCCTTTCTGTCTGTGCTCAGCAAGTCTACCTCAAAGAAAATACACGTCCCTTCAGGACATGGTAGTTAATGTCCATACTCCCACAACCGGGGAGGCTGAAGCAGGAGGATTGCCAGGAGTTCTAGGCCAGCAATGGATGAATCGTCAACAGACTTTGCCTCAAAAGAAACAGAAACAAAAGTGGACAGAATTCCCGAAACCATCAAAATAAAACAAATAGGCTTAGTTTATGTCTCCACCCCAGGGCAGACTCATCTGTCCTCAGGCAAACCCTCCTGTAAGGCTCCAGCCGGGTCCTCACATGCTAGCCAATCCCTTTTTTCTCTTTCTATTCATTTATTTAGTATTAGCACCTGATGTAGGAGGGTCATCTGTCTATGTGTTACTTTCATTGGTTAATAA
>LOEQ01002446.1:2150-12575 GCA_001685075.1 Bramus lutescens | reverse complement strand
CTGAGAAATCACCACATTGACATCCAAAGGGGCTGTACCAGCTTGCATTCCCACGAGCAATGCAGGAGTGTTCCCTTTACCCCACAACCTCTCCAGCATAAGTTCAGTGTTCCTGAGCAAGATCTTTTCTTAATCTTAATTTCACTAAGTAAAAATTCCTAGACAAAATGCTGACTAAAATTTCTTCAAGACTGTGTAGGTCACATCACAGCAATCTCCAGGCAGTCAGTCTCTGCCTCAGGTTTACCTGAATGAAAACTCTGAGGGAAGCCAGAGCCAAGACTGGCAGGCAGCATAAAAACTCTGGGAAAAAAAGACAATTCCCACCCCAGGCAAATGGAGGATGGAGTGAGATTTCATCACGCTACTAAGAATGGCACATGATTTAAAACCTAAAAACCGTTTATTTCTGGAATCTTTGATTTAATATAGCTGGACAGCAAAATGCAAAACCAGTCATAAAGGGGCATCACTGTATCACACTCTTAATTACTGGATTGCTTTAGTCTTATGCTCCGTCCTGACGTCATCACCATGACCCGATGTCTTTTCAGCAGAAGTCCTGACTGGAAATAACACATTAAAATGAAGATAACAGCAACGTATCTAATGCAATGGCCTCTGCTTCACAACCCCTTCCTGTAGAGCATTTCCTGGTGCATCGGTAGCTTTAGCCAGTGACTCAGTGTGGCTAAAGCCAGCTGCTTCTCACCCCAAGAATGTTCACGTTTCCCCAAGAAGCTAGCCTGAGAACCATTACGCTATTAAGCCTGGCTGTCTAAAAATTCCTTCTTTAAACAAGCCAAGTTTTCCATTGTCTGACTTTCTTTTCTTGCCACGGCTTTCCACGTCAATAAATTAACCGACTGCCCCGAGACACATCCTGGTAAATATGTCACTTTGTATTGTGTGGATGAGAGACTTCTGTCGTTATTTCAAGCTTTCCCTCTCGGCCAATAATCCCAGAGCCAGCTCCTCTGGAGTCAAGAGCAGCTTGTCTCTGAAGTTCCTTTCACTGCTTCCTACTCTAACCAAAGACGGCCTGCAAGGAATTGACTCAACATTCAACTCTTCCCATCACAGCTATGTCCACTTCCCTGAGTGTTCTCTTCCACCCCACCTAAAGAAGAGTTTTCTAGAATTCACGATTAACCCACCAGCCTCCACCCATTTGTGTCTCTCGCTGTCCTCCCCCTTGCCTTGCACTCAGTGCTCGATCACATCTTCCTCCAGCCCCACGTACGTCATGACTTTCCCATCCATTCCCTGAGGGAACAGGCAACGTGGACACGGCCACGTGCAGCTCATCCGTTTCCCTGTCATCCTCAACACTCTCCCCTCTGTTCTCTCCTCTGCTGCTCTAACTGCTCTCGGGGTTCACAGGAAGCCCTGGCAGATGCCCCAGCCGACCCTTGCAACCCTGCTGCCCGAGATGGTACGAACAACCCCAACACAGGGTCACCACTTCCTGTGGCCTTTTTACGGTTCCTGCTCTACGTCAGCTTTTCTTTTGCCTGACCTCTCCTACATGTCACACGTTCCCTGAACGTTGGGTGTCTGCCTCTCTTTATTTTACACACTTCTCTTTGGGAGTTCATCTACTCTTAGCTCTTCTGTGACAGCTCTATGGAGAAGACTATCAACCTAGGAATCTGCTCACATTACAATCTTAAATTTCTAATTTTTGCTTAAAATCATGTGGACAATATTAATTCACAATTCTTTTTTAAAAGATGTATCTGTTTGTATGTCTGTCTATGTAAGTATATAGACATGTTTATGCGGGTGTGCACACAAGCAGAGACCAGAAGAGGGCACGGAATATTCGCTCTGTCCATCACTTTCCACCACCACCGCCTCTCCCTAATTTCTTGGCTGGACTGGAAGCCAGAAAGTCACAGCAATCCTTCTGTCTCAGCTTCTCTCAGAGCTGGGGTTACAGGCATTTTTCAGAGATGCCTGGCCTATGATGTGGATGTCAGGATGCAAACTCCAGTCTTAACCACTGAGCCATCTCTCCAGCCCCCACTAACAATGCTTAAAAGCCTTTAGTGTACCACTTACAAAGCCAAACCAGGGGCAGGAATATGGCCTGGAACTCTACCTACCTTATCTAGTGTCTAACGATCAGTCTGATTTATATAGCATGGTCCCCCATCCCCACCCCAGCCCAGCTGACACAATCTGCATGGCCTTGACAACAGTCTCTCTCTCTCTCTCTCTCTCTCTCTCTCTCTCTCTCTCTCTCTCTGCCTTTGAACACTTGCATGTAAGGGACACATACAAGAGCAATACTTCCTTCTAGAGCAAATGCAGGGATTAAGTTAAAACATGTAAGATGCTTACAAGTGCTTACTGCACAGCAAGAGCTAGGTAAGCATTAGCTACTCTCACTGACAATACTGTTCACCTAAAAACCTAGTGAGAGAGGGTTATTTTATTAATTTAAACAGTGAGAACACAAAGGTATATGATTACGTATGAATCAGAGTGCGATCGCAAATCCTAAGAGATCAAACTGAACTCATATTTCCCACTAAAACTCCATTTTTTCCTTATGGGTTATCTATGCTCTCTACACCCATTTTTACTTATACACCTAGTGATATCCAGCACAGTATTTCCAAAACCTTCTTTATAATTGCCTCCTCCTCACCTTTAAAAAAAAATCCCCAAGTAAGAGTAGCTTGTCAGATATTCAATGAAATAATAACAATATCTGTCACCAATCCAGGGCAGGTTGTTTGCCAAGAATAAAGCTATTAGTACTTCACAGACATTATCATACTTAATCCTCATAACCACCCAACTACTCCCAGTTCACAGCAATTTAATTAACCAAAATCACACAGCTAGTAAAGACAGGGGATTCAAATCTACAATCATCTGGCTCCAGCGCCCACACTCTTCATTCCTGTAGGGCGTGGTTAATAAAATTCTCATAAGCACCACCTTTACCTTCTCAGCGCTGGAGAGCAGACTTCTGGGTGTTCTGGTTTAGGAAGTGGTACTGAGGTCAGAGCTAAGGAACAGTAAGTGGACAGACACAAGGCACTGCAGTTCTGAGGCTGACCCACCACCCTATCCACCTAGGTTAACTGAGACTGTGCTTGGAGAAAAACCATTGAGTTACTAATCTCCCTTCTGCGGGGAACCCACGTGTTCCCTTCATAATAGCTGACATCTTCCATTATAGCTAACATCTAGAAATCTATATGCCAAATAGGCCAGCGGCAGTGAAGAGATAGGCAGATGAAATTTAGTATAGCAGATTCAGAATATTATCTACTTCTCAGCCTCTAATGAACTTCCCAACCTCCCTTTCTAAACTCGCAAGTCTTTCTACCTCCGCTGCCATTTTTATGCAGAGTCATTATTTCCAATGATTTCTGATCCTTGCAAAAATTCCCAACACAAGCATCAATGCTACCACTTTACAGATAGGAAAACTAAAGCTGAGAGAGCTTAGTGACTTACCAATAGTAACCTGTTACAAACAGCAAGGCGAGACTTCTAACTGAGCCTGTGGGCCTCACACCTGAGTTGTTTGTTTTTTAAATCTAAACTCAGTTAAAACCACTCCAAGTCACTGACCCCTACGGTGATGTGAAGGCCATGTTGACTCTAGAGAACCAAAGTCCTGGCCTAAGCAGAGAAAACGTCAAGAATCTTAATTCTTGTACCGGGCAGTGGTGGCGCACGCCTTTAATCCCAGCCCTCAGGGAGGCAGAGGCAGGTGGATCTCTGTGAGCTCGAAGACAGCCTGGTCTACAGAGTGAGTTCCAGGACAGGCTCCAAAGCTGCAGGGTTTTGTTTAGACGCTTTCTTGGTTGTGCGGTTACATTCTGATGAAGGAGGAGGGGTGGAGAGTGTGAACATCTGACAGAAACATCCAAGCAGTTGACCCAAAGGAAACATTGAGGCCAGAGCAACTTCACACCTACGTCCTGCAGACTCTCAGGTCCAACCAGTTAGTTTCCTGATTCATCAGTTTCCCTTTCTTTCCTTCTCCCTCTCCACCTCTGCCCACGGGGCCACAGACTCCTCCATCACCCATAAGGAAAAGTAGAGCGTGTTCAAATTCCTCTTCAAACAAAACGAAATCGTCTACTGTGAACTGTTCTAAGAGTCGGTCTTGGAAAAAGATAATAATGGTCGCAGGGACAGTCTTTGTGCAACTCCGCCAATGCTGCGGAGTTATAACATGATCGAAAACAACAACAAGAACAGGCCAGCAAGTTCTTCCTGTTTTTACGTTCTTCTAAATAAAGTAAATTCAATAAAATTTCCCTACTAAAAACCCATGCAACTCTGTGGCAGTGAGATAGCATTTATGCGAGTTCTACAGCTGGAGGTAGAGTGGCAGTAAAAGCAACGTATTAAATTTTCCGAGAACCACCTTGTGTCCTGTTTGCCCTTTAGGATTTGATTGTTTCTCTGTGCACAAAATCTGGCCACTGAAAATAATATCTTCTTTAATATTTTTATTTTATGCTTTGACAATTTCATACATGTATACAATATACCTTGGTCATATCCACCATCACCCCACTCCCCTTTCCCTCTTCCCTGGGTTACCCTCCATACACTCATCCCTCTCTCATTTTCACGGCATGTGTGTGTGCACGCGTGTGTGTGCGTGTTGTGTCTGTGTGTGTGTGCGTGCGCGTGTGTGTCTGTGTGTGTGCATGTGTGCGTGTGTGTCTGTGTGTGCGCATGCGTGCGTGTGCGCGTGCGTGTGTGTCTGTGGGGGGGCGGGTATAGGGCTGTCCATTGCAGCAACCTCCCAGAGGCTACACCCCCAAAGAAAACTGACTCTCTCATGAGCCCCTCCTCCCTGAAAGCACCATTGTTAGCCTCATTTTCATCTAATCAAGCCGTTATCAAAAACACACGCGCGCTATGAACAGCATACCTGCTTTCCTGATGATGGGTGCTCTACATCAAAGGCTTGGTGAATCAGAGAACAGGTAAAACTACCCCCAATCACACTCAAGCTAATGGGGTGTCCATGAAATTTACAGCAAACCCCAAACATTACGGCGTCTGATCTTCCCGTCCGTGCTCCATACCTGAGCTATGAGTCTTGGCTGTAATGACTGGTACTCTATACTTCTCAAGTCCATACAATCCCTGCATTCATGGCCACGTTCAGGTGCCATGCTGTTACAGAATGCGCTAAATGGTCTGTCTATTCTCAACTCCTTAAACTTGCCAACAAAAACAGACATGTGTTTGGGCTGATCAAGATGTGAGTCATGACACATTCCAGGGAAACACATAAGCCCAGCACAGTCACAACCTGTGACAGCAAACCCACCTGGCCCACTCAGAGTCCAGACCCACAGCTCAGAAATAGAAACTGTTCGATGCACACAGACTGCTCCGCATTTAACTCAGACCTTCCCTTCTTCTTCTGAAACTGAGTAACAAGCATGCAAACATAAACCTTTTCAGAGAGGCCGATTTTTAATCTAAAAATCCAACTGTTTGGTATTTCGGTTCCTTAAAGCAGAAGATGAAACAGAAAAGGAACCCTCCCCACTTTGCTTTCTAACAACAATATGATTACTGCATACCAAAGAATGCAGAAAAGAGAAGCCTTTGAATTCTGCGCGGTGGGTTAATCGAGTTTAGGGTTTGTTTGTTTTTTCTTTTAAGCCACGAGCTTTATTTAATGAAGTATTAATCTCTGTGATATACGTGGCAAAAGCTGCAGGCCTGAGCAGGCAATAGGTTCCGACATGCACTGCAGTAAATCTGAGCAGTAAGTAGTAGAACAGGTGAGGGAGCTACAGAAGCCCACACAAGTTTCTGGACAGTTTGATAATTGGTTTAATTGTAATTTTATGAACTTTTGGTTGCAGCAAATGCTGGCCAGGAGACAGTTGGTTCACTAAACACCACCCATCACCAAAATGGAGCTCTAACTTAGTAACTTCGCATCTCTTCTTTAAACTCGACATTAGAACTGCGGGGCGGGACAGAGAACTCAGCTTGACTTCCTGCAGCCAAATAACAGCTCACAAACTTCTGGAACTCCGGTTCTAGGTGCTCCAATGCCTTCTTTGGGCATTCAAGGGTACTAGGAGTGCATGTGGCGCACAGAAATACGTGCGGGAAAAACATCTGTTCATGTTATAACAGAAATAAATTGTCTTTATTTGGGGAGGGGAGGGGAATCTGAAGAAGACACCCAGCATCTACCCCTGGCCTTCCACACATACATGCACACATGCGTGTACACACACGCAGGCACACATACACAAAAGAAAAGGAAATCAAGACACAGACCCAAGTATGAATGGATATGCAGTCATTAGCCAACTCATTTATAGTCACTGTCTCTAAAGGTAATTCAAACCAGGACAGAGACATTAAACATCTCTGAAAAGACAGAACGTTGAATAAGGTTTTCCTTCAGTTAAGTGCAAAAATTGAGCTGTTCAGAATAACTTAAAAGTTGCTTAAAATTGGATGAAAACCTCAAAAACTCAATTTTAATATAACAAATTATCGGAATAATTAACTATAAAATATAAATAGTCCATGGATATAAAAAGATTTTTAGGGACCGAAGAGATAGATCAGTGGTCAAGAGCACTGGCTGCTCTTCCAGAGGACTGGGGTTCAAGTCCTAGAACATGCAGGGTAGCTAACAACTGCCTGTAATACGTTTCCAAGTGATCTGACACCTCACAAAGATATACATGCAGGCGAAATGCCACTGCGTATAAAATAGAAATAGATAAATTATCAAAAAAGAGATTTTTAAAGAAGTGAGCTGGTCAGCAACAGAAGAAAATGAGCTTGTTCTGATTTATCTCATGCTGGGACAATGAATGACAAAGTCTACATGAACAGTTAACTAGTGCTTTCTCAATGAACTTGTTCTCAAGAAGAGTTTACAACAGCTCTCAGGTTGGGCGTTATTCAGTTGGAATTATAGCGTGGCCTAGATTTCAAGTCTCTTGCCCAGGAATGCCAACTGCCTCTCATTTCAATGTGGCTGTCAGAACAGTAATAGTTGTTTATCAAAAGGAATTGAGCCCAAATCTATCTCACCTATCTTAATTAACTTATATATCTTTTAGCAACTTCAATTTTCTTTGTCCGTGTATTTATTGTGTATATCTTCTAAGGAGCTGAGGCTGGAAGACAGCTTGGGGCACTCAGTCCTTTCCTACTACCATTCTGGGTTCCAGGGACCAGATCTGACAGCGAGTGCCTTTACCCACTGAGCTATCTCTGGCCCAAGACTCTTTAAACAGTGCCACGTTGGGGCTGGAGCAATGGCTGAGTAGTGAAGAGCCCTCACGACTCCTGCACAGACCAGGGTTCTGTCCCCAGCACCCACATGGGGCTTTGCAACCCTCTGTAATTCCGGTTCTAGGGATTCTGACGCCCTCTTCCAGGCTCCTTGGGTACTGTGCAGCATGGGGTGTGTGTACACACACACACACACACACACACACACACACACACACAGAGGCAATAAGCGCAAACACATAGAATAAAAAATTAAAGTACCACGCCTTATATATACCTCATCTGCCCTCATAAACATGAACTGAAAAAGAGAAATAGTATTTCAAATTAAGGATGAACAGTTAAACTGTTATTACTCAAAAAAGCTGTTTTAAAACTCGTCAAGAAACATAATATTACACACACACACACACACACACACACACACACACAGAGGCAATAAGCGCAAACACATAGAATAAAAAATTAAAGTACCACGCCTTATATATACCTCATCTGCCCTCATAAACATGAACTGAAAAAGAGAAATAGTATTTCAAATTAAGGATGAACAGTTAAACTGTTATTACTCAAAAAAGCTGTTTTAAAACTCGTCAAGAAACATAATATTACACACACACACACACACACACACACACACACCCTAAAGATAGTTTTCACTTGATTTGCATGGTTTTGGGGTTCCATCTTTTAGCTGAAAGCTGCGTCTAGATAGTGTTATTAACCAGCGCTACACAGTGCTCACCTAAGTGCCCACAGGAAACTCCACATCTCTTTCCTGATAAAAGTGCACGAGAAAATACAGCATGTTGCATATGCTTTCACTGAACATAAAGACCAAAATTTTGTTCAATATTATTGCTGCACTATTAGCTATTTTCTAGGCTTAGTCCAAAAACACAAACCAAAATTAAAGTGCTCTGTTCCTGTAAAGCACATGTTCCCTTTCCAAAAAGTCTGTGTGTATGATGGCACACACACACGTGATGACAGAGGGGGCAAGACCAAAAGTTCAAGGCCAGCCTAGGCTACACGGTGAGAGCCTGTCTCAAAGAAGAGGGGAGTGGGGAGATCCTGGTCGCCTACCCTGTGCTATTTCATTATTTCAGGAACTGGACCAAGGTGTTCTGAAAACAAAGCAAAACAAACACAAATGTCTCCTCCAGGTTTCACGATAGAGACATCTTTTAAATTCCATCTTTAAAGTTCTCCATCCCCACACTTCCTGACTTGGGTTTACTGGACACAATATAAGGACTTTCTTTCCCCAGCTCCTGGAAATGCCCTTCAGGTCAGAGTCTGGGATGCAGCTTTTGACTAACAATGAAGTTCACTCCTACCTTCCTCCAGACCTGGCAACCAGAGAATCCTCACAGCTGAGGAACCGCAGCCCTGCAAGGGGAAGCTTGCCTCACCAGAAGTCTCGCTCCAAAGGAAAGAGCCTTGAAACACTGATAGAGCCAGGGTTAGGGTCGGTGCGTTCAGAGATACTCTTCCCCCAGAAAGAAAATCTCCAAGCAACAAAAAGGGGGTTGGAACAAGAAATAAAAATCAGAATCCTACCAAGACAACTGCTTTCTCTAGTTAACAGACTTTTTGAGTTCCTTTCACACTGTTCTCAGATCTTACCGAAGCAAGGGCTTGTGTCTGTCCCCATGTCGGAAAAGGTCATAGTCTCATTACAAAGAGTTTGTACACCAAGCCTTCCACGACCGGGATGCTGGCACAGACTCTTAACCCCAGCACTCGGGAAACAGAGACAGGCAGATTTCTGTGAGTCCAAGGCCAGCCTGGTCTACACAGTGAGTTTCAGGCCAGCCAGAGCCATCATGAACTCCTGTTTTAAAAGGAATAAAATTTAAACTTCTTTCTCTAAAAATAAACCCTGAAAACACACCTCATAGCCTTCATCCAACCTACCTCAAGAAGCCCCAGGCAAGACCTTAGTGGTGTTTAAACAGCAACAGACTGAGAACTATGCCCTCAAGAAACCAGTTTTCCCACAAAGGTGAATCTGCCTCAAGTGAATTTCTCAGCCCCTGGCTGGGCTGAGTAAAAGAATATTACACAGATACAAGAATCACACTGATACTCTTTCCCTTAAACACAGAGTGCCGTGTAAAGGAACGGAGAAGATGGAGCTGTTTTCTCTGTTTTCTGGGGATGATTCACAAAAATATGTGTGGCGTTTTGAAACAGTCTTCCCTCCTATCCCACCACACATGCACTTCCCTGCTGGGTCTGTAAGTGTGGGAGCCGGGGTTCGAGCATCCATCCCTAATGGGCGCTCTCTAATATTATTACAGGGAAACTGAGCTCCAGGGTCTGAGCACACTTTCCAAGACTGGAGCTCTGTGGTATTATACAGGGAATTGGGGCTCCACTCCAGTTCCCTGACAGGAGTCCGATGTGGTGGAGATTCTGGGGTGTGGGGTTCCACACTTCCCTGGCTGGAGTTTCTGTGGTGTCAGAGTCTGTGGTGTGTTGGGGAGCAGAGTCTGGGGTGTGAGCTGGCCACACACTTCCCTGGCTGAGTCTGTGGCGTGGTAGGGCCATGGTGTAAGACTGTGCACACATCTCTGACTAGAGTTCTAGGGTGTTCAGGTCCCAGCATGCTGCCCTTGCTGGAGTCTGAGGTGGGGAGGGTAGACCGGGTGTGAGCTGGGAGCCCACTTCCGTGAGTGGAGTCTGTGGTGGGAGTCCCTGGGTGGGGAGCTTGGATCACACTTTCCTGACTGAACTCTGCGGGGTGTGAAGGGGAGTCCCGGGTGTGATCTGGGGGCACCCTACACTGACTGGAGTCTGTGGATGAGAATCTGGGTGTGAGCTGGGAGCACACAACCCTGCCTGGAGTCTGTGGATGAGTCTGGGTGTGCGCTGGGAGCATCTTACCCTGCCCTGGAGTCTGTGGTGCGCAGGGAAAGCCCGGGTGTGAGCACATTTTCCCGACTGGAGTCTGTGGATCAGAGTCTGGGTGTGAGCTTGGAGCACATTGCCCTGACCGGAGTCTGTGGTGTGCAGGGGGAGCCCGGGTGTGAGCACATTTTCCCGACTGGAGTCTGTGGTGGGAAGTCCCGGAGTGTGAACTTGGAGCACACCGCCCTGACCGGAGTTCTGTGGGGAGGCGGGGGGCCCCGAAGCCCCAGACGAGTCCCT
>LOEQ01002445.1:264078-285951 GCA_001685075.1 Bramus lutescens | reverse complement strand
TTCTGCTTTGGTTTTCATAAATAATGTCACATAGACTATCTTGTCACATCTAGCAATCACGATTTTCAGTCATTTTCTTTCGATAGTTCTCCAAAGTTGGTCTTCCAGTTCAGGCCAAGGAAAGGGCCCTGAGTTTTCCTTTTCTTTTTCTTTTATCCTCTCACATTGATTTCCAAAATGATTTACCGAGTGAAATCTTGCTATCAAGGCATGAGTGAATCTGGTTTCATTTTTTAAGGTCAACTTTATGGTCTTCTTGTTAAATTCAAAATTCTAAAAATTTTTGCTTGTAATATCCCAAATTCTCAAGTAGAGGTGCACATGTTTGCTGATTCATTAAAATATTTTCTATTTTATAAATTTCAGTATTTTTTTCTTGAAACCTTCTCTCACCATGATGCATGAAGTGGTATGGATGTTATTGCTATTGGTTATATAAGCAATCAACTTCAAATTCGACAATTATGTGTGAAGTAGATGCTTGTAAAAATCATATCATTTATCTGTATCTTTGCTTTACTCTGCTTTTCCTGACTACTTTTGTTTCTGCGTCATTCTTCTTTCTCCACTCAGGATCTGTAGACCCATGTAAGTAGTGGCCAGGAGAGCCAGCATCCTTGTTTGATGTGAACATGAAAAAGTGACATTTCAGGGTGGCATTTCCCAAACTTCTGATGGGCCTACTGCTCCAAACAGCAGCAACAACAGAAAGCTGTATTCTGTTGAGACTTTACTGTCATATAAATGCTCACAAGAAACTCTGCTGTTAAAATCATGCTTAGCTGCTCAACCCACCTCTCCTCTGCTTGTCTCGAGAAGGAATCACCATACTTTGTGTTTTAAGAACTGCCCACTGTGGTGACTCAGCAGGTAAGGGCACTTGCTACCAAGCCTGACACTGTGAATTCAATCCCTAGGACCCATGTAGTGGAGGAAGGAGAGAATCTATCCATGCCGTGTGTACTTTTACCTCCACATGTATACTGTGGTACCCTGTGTATGCTCCCACACACAAATAAACACAGACACTCATCATAAACAACAAAAATTTTGTTAAAGAGCTATACCTAGCAATATTTTAGAAGACTTCTCTGGGAAAAACTATATATTCCTGTAGAATAAAATGATAGTATATGTTTAGAAAATGCTTTCTTAATAATATCAAAGAACTGGCATTTAATACCCTCTTTAAAGTATTTTTATTAAATTTGCTTATGTGTGCAAATATTTTGTAGTACTTAGGATGTGGGTATATGTGTTCGTAGTGTAGTTTGTTACTGTTTGCTTTGCATGAACTCTGATAGCTTTGGGGTAGAGTGTGTGTCTTGTTCCTTGCTGTGCATGCTTTCCTACTTCAATACAGTTGCTGCTTCTCTGACTCAAGAGGTCTTTGTGCCTTGGTTGTGTGGAAGACTTCACTGCTACATGGACTGGAAGCTACAATGAGAGGTGTTTCTTAGTAACCTTTCGGATTATTTCCCAGGGCCACTCTTGTTCTTTTTTTGTTGTTGTCAATTTTGGTAATTAAATGGTTTTTTTTCCCCAAGAATTTCCCCAAGAAATTATCCTGAAGTTTGAGACCAATTTATTTTCTTATAATTATTCAGAGTAAACATTTTCAAATATGACCCTCGACTGTCTTTTAGGCTCTCTATTTTTCTTATTGGCTGTTTCTGCCTCTTTAAATAAGAAGGCTGCTTGAGTTTATTTCTAAGCATAATTTTCCTAAAATATTAATTTGATTATTTTTATATTTTTTTCTAAATAGTATATTTGGCCACAATATTTACCAGAATACATCTATGTATTCTGCTATGTTTAATTTGTGTAATTATCCTACATGAAGCCTCTCAGTAAGCTCCTGCTGTATGAGAGCCAGCTTATGATGAACCCAGAGACAGGCTCCAAAGGGCTTGTGCCCCATGTTCTACAAGACATGACTTTTCTTTCTCCTTAGAACAATGCAATTAAAAAAATTAGCTAAAATATAATCACATCCTTTTGCCCGTTCTTCCTCTGCTCCCCTGATGTCCTTCTTTGTTCCCTCTCAATCGTCATCTCTTTTCCTTTTTTTTGTTCCTATTGACAGATATATGTGTGTGTGTATACATGCGTGCATGCATACATATATACACACACATATATATATATACATATATATATATGTGTGTATATATATATACTGCTCTTCTCTTCTTTTCTCCATTTAATATTATTTGTATGTTTACAATTTAGGAATGACTCCTAGGATTGGATAACCAACTAGGGACTTTTCCTTGGGGAGGACTATTTCTCCCAGTTTCAACATTGCTTAGCAGCCTGTAGTTGGTAGCTGTTAGGCTATGGGTAGGATAGGGCTCTGTGAGATTTTCCCCTTCAATGTGAGCATGTCTATTAGTGTTGTTCTTGTTTAGGTGACCGTATTGTTCAGGCATGATGGGTGAAGCTTCCCAGTCATTTCTAAGAGCACAATCTCACAGCAGACTTCCTGGTCTTCTTCTGTTACCTGTGAAGTTCTCCGAGCCTTAGGTACAGTAGCTCTCTGGCAGGTGTATTATGTTAACTGGGGCCAAGCACCACGCCATCACCTTTTCTCTGTATTTTGACTGGTTGTGGTTTCTGTAATGGTTTTCTTTCATTGTTAAGAAAAGCTTCTTTGATGGGGGCTGAGCTACACTTCCCTGTGGACGCGCAGGTAAGTGCTTTGACTACATTTAGGAATTGTGCCAGTTTAGAAAAGTGATAATGACAGATTCTCCTTTAAGGTCTGTAACCTCATTAACTCTCTGTGGTTGGCTAGCTTTCTAGTAGCAGGCATGATTTCCTCCTACTGAATGAGCCTTAACTTCATTTAGAGAGCTGTTGATGACCTCCATAATGAGTGCCATTATTGTACCTCTGGGTTATTGTGCCATGCTTACTTTGTTGTGGCCCATAGTTGTTACATCTGGATAGGACTATTGATCGCCTCCCTCCCTTGAAAGCTCTTATAGCATCTTCCAGTCCTGTGAATGCTACTGGAGGTGGAGTTTTCAGTTGAGATCCAATTTATGTCTTCTGGGTCGTGTATTGACAGAAGTTTCTGTCCCACCTTGTCCAGCAGCTGTTCAGCCACAAAGAAACACACAGAGGCCTACATTAATTATAAACTGGTTGGCCTATTAGCTCAGGCTTCTTATTAACTAACTCTTACATCTTAAATTAATCTATAATTCTTGTCCATGTTAGCCACATGGCTTGGTACCTTTTATCAGTGAGGCATNTTGGCCTATTAGCTCAGGCTTCTTATTAACTAACTCTTACATCTTAAATTAATCTATAATTCTTGTCCATGTTAGCCACATGGCTTGGTACCTTTTATCAGTGAGGCATTCTCATCTTGCTTCTTCTGGGCCTAGGTGAGGACCACAAACTGAGCCTTTACTCTTCCCAGAATTTCCCTGTTCTGGTCACCCTGCCTATACTTCCTGCCTGGCTACTGGCTAATCAGCATTTTATTAAACCAATATAAGTGACAAATCTTTACTGAGTATAAGACCATTGTCCCACAGTATTCTTGTGTCTGAAGTATATGGTGTCTTCAGCAGTAAGGTGTTACCTTTGACCTCTGGGAGGCTACCAAGGACAACAGTAATAGCCAATATTGTCTTGGGAGTCTCTTGAACTCCCCTTTCTGACAACTTGAAATTTGGTTTCTCATGCTTGGTATTAGAGTTTTTGTTAGGTAGTCTGTGTCTCTTAGTGTCAGCCCAAGTGGGATAACTTCATTTGAGCTACATATATAAATGCACACACATAGATTTAGTTGAATTCTATGTAATTTTGGTAAATATATAACAACATAAAATTCCTCATGGCCTTTTCAGTCCAATACTCTGAGATAGGTTTTCTGGAAGGAAGATACATTGAAGTCACTGTGGTCTTTGTAAAATCATGGCTTCTCACGTGATCAGAAAAAAGAGAATAGACATAACCTTGAAACTATCTACTTAAAGTCACTTTGCATCTATCCAGCTAATATTAATAAGGGAATTATATGTCTTAAGCACATTGTAGATATCAATCAAGTAGATCTTGTAAGAATTGTGTAAGGTGGCTTTTATCTTTGCAGGTGGAAACCAAGGAAGAGGAGGCAGGGGACTGGCTCCAGAGACTGTTCCTTCCAACATGATATTGTGCTGCTTTTCTGCTCTTACATTTGGCTTGCTTGTGGCTTTGACACAAATGTCTTCTTAAATAAGAAGGAGTGAGTTTCTTAACCTGTACTTAAGTTAAGATTTTATCCACAGCTATAATGGGACTTCCTCTACAATTGGATACCAGTTCCAGGAAAGCAATGCAAGTGGTCCACAAATACCTCCTGTCTTGCCTCTCACTTTACTTGAATCCCATTTCGCTCACTTCTCTCTGAGTGCTATTTGAAGGGAAAACCCATTTACATCCATTCCAATCACCACACCCATCGTTAGAGCTGCGGAATCCAGAATGCTCAGGCCATCAGTACCCAGAGGATTGTCACAAAGATGAGTGACACCCGGAATGTCCTTGCTGTACAAAAGGAAAAGGAAGGCTGTGCCTCTGTTCCTCAAAGTGATTAAAGAATCAAAGCAAGGTGTGGGCCATAGAAGATGGGGCCCAAGAATAGAGGACTCAGTAAAGGAACACCGGAGTGGCTCAGGAGAAGCATGGAGCTCTTGGGCTTCTTACAATGCCCCTGTGAATGAGTTACTCACATTGAGTCAGCACCTCCAACTCTGAGGCTCCTCTTTCATCTATGGAGTTTGGGAGCTTATGAATGGCTGGTTGTTTGTTGTTTTCTAATCAGGGAAACAAATTACACAGCAACGTGTCTCTCACTTGTCCACTTCCTCTCCAGTTTCAGCTCTTTAGAGGAAATGACCGAGTTCAGTAAGATAGATAGATATTCCTTATTTGGGACCCCCAAACAAGCTTATATACAGAATGGATATGCTCATATACAGATCGGATATTCTTATATACAGATTGAATAGTCGTATATATAGATTAAATACAAAACTCTAAATCAGAAATGATCCAAAATTTAAAGCTTTTTGAATGTCAACATGATACCATATGTGGAAAATTCCATACCTAACCTTACATAATAGGTCACAATCAAAATACAGGTGTATTAAAATACCAGTTAATATGGCCCTTGTGCTATATGTACACAGCACACATGAAAAATAAAGGAGGTTAGTGTTTATACTTGGGCAGCATCCCCAAGATACTCATTATGCATGCACAAACATTCTCGAATCAGAACTCTTAATACTTGTGGTTGCAAGTATTTGAGATAAATAGTATTCAATTTATATATCTTATAGTGCATAGTTGATTTAAATTATGCCTTTTATAACCTTGAAATTCAGCAATGAATACATAAAATAAAAATATCTTTTGCTTTTATAAATTGGTTTTATTATTAACCCCATTGTCCTAAGATAGACAATTCTTCTTTTTTGAGTAAAAGGTTCTCATTTTAAACATTATTTTTAGTTTTAGTACATTATTTCAAAGACTGTGTCCTATTTTTCTCTTTTTGATAAAATATATAAAATATATAAGTTATAATGGCAGATATATATGTATATCCCATATTTCTGGTGTTAGTATTTGATTTAGGAACCTCCTACACATTTTTTATTATGATTGATGTATTGATACTAACATTACCAAACATCCACCAATAGTGGCAAACATCCATACAATTCTGTCTTGTATTTAGCTAAAAAAGTTTTCTCATTTAATATAAACATACAGCTGAGAATAAGGGCATAGTTTTATCCAAAATAGCTTCAGTTTTTAGTAGGTCACTTATTTAATTTTAGGATTAGTTATCATCAATGATATTTAGTTCCATTTCAGGTGTAGTCTATTAGAAGCTCATATTTCATAAAGTAAATGTCATAGTCATATATTAATTGTAAATCATTCCACAGTTTTTGTATTTCCTTAATTATCTTATGTCACAGAGAACCATTCTTCCATTTTTAACTATTTGGCCATTTCACTTGGAATGTGACCTAATTTCTGAACTAGAATACTTTATTGGACTACAGTAGAGTGGCTAAGGATCAGTATAGACAGGGTTCCAGAGACACTTGACCACGACTGCGCTGGAGTAGAAGTTCTCACCCACAGCAAGCATTAGAACTGCCTGAGGACTGTGACAACATCATTAGCTTCTATCCTCGAGTCCCTGAGGTTAAGGTCCAGGCAGACTGGATGTGCATGTCTCTCTGTGCCCAGTTGATTCCGCAGCTGCTGTTCTCAGGCCATACTTGGAAAGAGCAAACAGACCTTTTGCTCAGATGTTCAGCAAAAGGGTAAAACCCCAGAGGGTCTCAACCCCACTGGTCATGATTGCAAGCTTTTATCTTTTTATTCTTTGATCACAGGTTCTTTTCAGAGTCTGTCTTGCTGTCTTCCTGGCTCTCTTAGTCTTAACCTGGAGGGATTATTGTTCTCAGAGAATTAGGAACACCGTTACAAGCAGCCTGCAGTGGGCTGCTGTATCCTGCAGCAGGCAACATTTGGATGTACACTCTTGCTCTCTCTGGCTCTCAAGAAGAACACTTCTGCACTCTGTCCTGGACCCTTGCTTACTAGAGCATAGTAGGTGAGAAGACAGATGCTCCTGGAGGCTAGTACAATCAGGACTGCCTGGGCTGTGCACCATGTTTTGATGTGCGCAATATATGAATTTGTTTTGTTTCTTTAGATGATGAAGAAAAATTCTGATTATTTTGGGAATCTTCTCGCTTCATTACCTGTCAATCATAAATTTCCTGAATGTCATGGGACTTAGGGTTTCCCATCCCAGTCTGTTCTGTGTCAGCAACACATTTCAGAGACACTCAGGCTGGAAACTTTTTTGTACCTTAGGGAGCTATTCTTTCAGTTGTCAGCAGCCTACACTACACTCTTGCTACACTAGCAGAGTTCACTATTTTATTTTGTACAAATTCTTAAAGTTTAAGCACATATTTTTCTGGTTCTATTTTCCTGTGGCAATGGAGAGTGTGTATAATATACCTCCTCGTGATAATTTAGCAGTCAAGAAATCACATCTTGGAGAAAAACAGTTGTTTCTTTAATTACAGCATCTAGTTTTTCATCTTGATAATACATCTTTCTTTTTTTTGTCTTTGCTCTATTAACTACTTCTAAGCTTTGTTCTTTTCAAGCTTCTCCTTTAATGTATCTGCCTGCTTACTTGCCATGTGCCAGGCAGCGTTCTGAGAACTTCATATGCCTTTACACATTGCATAAATGAGTAGATATGTGTTATTGACCTGGAAGGTTTCCAAAAATTCATCACTTTGCACAAGGATTCAGACAGTGCTCTCAAACGAGCAGAAATTGTTTTTCTGGTCATTGTTTTCTGTTTTCCTGTCTTGTAAGGGTTCTCTGGAAATTGATTTTTCATTTGCACCAGTTGTTTTAATATTCTAGCATTTTCCAATTCTGTCAGTATTAGTAGCTTCAGTGAATACTGCAATTTACCCCGACAGTCATAGAGGCTCAATATGCTAATTGAAAGATGCTGATCAGGAGATGCTAAATTTCTTTTAGGATCTCAAGAAATTCTGACAGAAAAGAAATGGTTGGTAACAAATATAGAAGCAGGTGGCAGGAAGTACTTAAAAGATCACAAGATGTCATTGTGGAAGATTAGGGAAAATGATATTCCCCTGAAGAGATATGTTTAACCCCTGGCAGCTTTTGGAAGACTTTTTGCCCAGCTAGAGATATATGTGTTCATTTGTTTGGGCACTCAAGTAAGAGATACGCCTGCTGCGGTCCTTTCAGAAACGGGACCAGTGATGAAGACACACTTTTTCCCTTGAGGTCTAAGTACCCGGAAGACAAAAAGTATAGGCAACCGTCACCTCACCCCTGATCTTTATAAGTTCTGAGAAGGACTGCAGTTTTTGTCAACTGATAGTGCAAAGGTATTTTCATTTAGAATGTAGTTGAGGAAAGAAAGCGATGTGTTTTTACGTAAGGTACTTTCTCCATGGAATTCCATAATAGGGGTGTGAGGTTTGGGGCGGAGTAAATGCTACTGAGACTGAGGCCGTGCAGAAAGTCTGCCAGTACTTGGGGAGGCTAAGAAAAGTGCCTCTTTTAATCTGGAGTGGGCCCAGGAGAGGGAATTGAATCTGCCCTGGGTAGCCTCGACCCTGAGGCCACCGGGAGTCTGACTTTTGAGCGGGGTAAGAGAAATACTCTATGCAGGCTGAAGCACCTACACTTACTTTCTATGCAAACAAGGATCAGGGCTGGTGGCTGTATCCATTTCATAAACCCCTGCTCCTGGGTGACAGCCTGATCCAATCTGAAGAAAGATGACTCTGGGTCAGCCACAGGCAGCTTTTTTTGATAAGAACTATGAAGATATTTAGTGATAAAACTGCTAAACCGTGAGCTGAAATTCTGCAGTTTGAACTTCATTGTTGCTTACATATTAACACAATACAAGGTGGTTTACAGTCTTCGTTACTTTTCTATTGCTGTGAAGCGATGCCATGACCAAGATAACTTATGGGAGAAACTAAAGTTTCAGAAGGTGAGTCCTTGACCATTCTGGTAGAGAGCATGGCAGCAGGAAAAAGGCCTGGTGCTAGAGTGGTAGCTGGGAGCCTACATTGATAAAGATCCACAAGCAAGAGGTAGAGAGAAGCAGAGAGAGGGCTGGCTGGGAATGGCATGGCCTTCTGAAACCCTTTGGGTTTCAGACTCCTCAGTGACGCAACTCCCCACTAAAAGTCCATGCCTCCTAATCCTTCCCAAACAGTTCCATCAACTGAGAAGCAAGCATTCAAATACATAAGCCTTTGGGGGGCTATTTTCCTTTAAACCACCACATTCTACCCCTGGCACTTATCAGAGTTATAACCATATCATGATGCAAAACACCATTTGGTCCAGCTTCAAAAGTCCTCATAGTCTTTCAATTCACAGTTTCAAAGTCCAAAGTCTCTTATAACCCCCTGTAAAACAAAAAAGCACATTCTATTCCATTCTTCCAACATACAATGGACAGAATATACATTACCATTCCAAAGGGGAGGAATAGGGGCTCAGGGATGAAGTACTGAACCAAAGGAAAACCAAAAGACAGCAGGACAAACTCCATATCCTTTAGTTCTATATCTTATCCTTTAGTGCTATATCTGATGTCAAGGGACTTAGCTAGCCTCTCCTTCCCAGCTTTGTTGACTTCAGCACACTTCTCTCCCTTAGGCTGGTTCCTCTCCATCTACGAAGCTCTCCTCAGCAAGCGTCCCACTGCTGCGGCATCTACAACATTTGGGGTCTCCAACACGATCCAGGCTTCACTTTCACAGCTTCATACAATGGCCTCTCCCAGGCACCAGGCAGGGACTTGTCTGCCACATGCCAGGCCTCAGTGGGTTTTCTTAACCTCAGGGAAAGATTTCACAGCTCCATTACTTCTGTATCCTTCATGACTCTAAAGCCAGAACCACATGACCAATATTATCAAGTCCCATTGGCTGCTTGGGATGGAAACTGGCCTGCTTTTTGAGTTACATTTGTTTAAACTTTGATTTGTTGTTACCCTTTAGGGACAGATAATCCCCTGCCCTTTTCTTTTCCCAAGTGGCAGGTTTGAGTGGGGTCTCGAACCCTGTGGACGCCTTTCCCTTAATTAGACTTCTTATCTCTTTCAACACAAACAGAGGTGCCAACATTAAATTTCCTGATGATCTTTTTCTATTCCAACTCTACATTTTGTATTTCTTTTTGCCTGGTTCCCTCTTATTCATTATAGACCCACAGGAAAGTGGTCACTAATACCCACACAGCATAGTCAATATCAGGCTGTCTTGAAGACTCCTCTGCAAAAGAAATCAGTCCAAAACTCATTTAAGCCTCAGTCAGATTCTTTGGACAAGGGCAAAAAGCAGCTTCATTCTTTGCCAAAATAACACAAGAATGATTTCTAGCCCAGTTGCTGATAGTATTCCCCTCTGTCGCCTCTTGAGCTGGGCCTCTGTAGAGCACATGGCTCTCAGTGCTACTGTCTTCCAAGTTCCTGCAGGGATGGCTCATTAAGCCCTGCTGATGGCATTCAAACATTTGCCTCGTCCAAAGTCTGAAATATTTCACACTCCTCCAAAAAGCACCGTGGTCAGGCCTGTCAGAGCAATAGCCCACTCCCGGGTGCCAGCTTCTGTCTTAATGATTTTTCTATTGCTGTGAAAAGTTACCATGACCAATTTAACTTATGGAAGAAACTTAAAAGTTTCAGACGGTGAGTCCATGACCACCATGACAGGGAACATGGCACCAGAGCAGTAGCTGGGAGATTGTATCCTTATCAGAAAGTAGGAGGCAGAGAGAGAGAGAGAGAGAGAGAGAGAGAGAGAACTAAATGCGAATGGAATGAGCTTTTGAAATCTCAAAGGTCATATCTCCTAATGCTTCCCATCAGCTGAGGACTGAGAATTTAAATATATGAGCCTGTGGCAGCCATCCTCATTCAGACCATCACACATACCATAATAGCCCTATTAAGTTTTGGCTAATAAATTTATGCTAATGTAATTAAAAGAAAAAGTAACCATTTTCTCAAACATACCAACGAATAAGGCTTGATTATATAATTTTGACTCAGGTAACATAATGCACTTAAGATTCTCTCCAATATCAGCTACTTTTCAGATGCAACAATAAAATATTCCCCCCCCAAAGCAAACAAAGAAATATAAATAAAGGGTTTATCTTGTGATTGTGGAGGGCTAGAACTGATCATGGTGGAGAATGCATGGCAATAAGCAGGCATGGCTGTAGGAACAAGAAGCTGTCTGGCCACATTTCACCTACACACAGGAGTAGAGAGAAGCCAGGCCAGGCTATGAACCTTCAAAGCCTGCTCCCAGCAATAGCCTCCCAGCAAGGCTCCACCTTTTAAAGGTTCCATCACTTCCCCAAACAGTGCCACCAACTGGGACCAAGGGTTCAAATATAGGAGCCTAGTGTGTGTGTATGTGGGGGGGGGCATTTCTCATTCAAATCACACATGTCTTCCCTGTAATTTCTTTTTTAGCTGCATTTGAATAAATGTCATTTATAACGTTAGGAGTGGTACCTTACACATGCCTCTTATGTACTGGGATATTTCGTGTATGTTATTGATGGTGTGCACAAAGTTTACCACAGCAAGATTTGTTATCTCCTATACTCTGCAGCTGAGGTCATTTGAAGATTCAAGCCAAGGCTCAACAACTGTGGCGACCCCTCTAGGCTCCATCTCTTCAGAGGCACCTCCTTTGAGATGTTTACAGTGCACCTACTTCTGGTCATGATAAGTGATGGGATTTTAGACAAAGAGTTGAAAGAGCAATGACAACACTTACAGGAAATGATATTATTAAAAATGATCTTCTTTTCCAAGTATGGCGATTTAAGCAGACACTGGTCCCTTACTGTCTTATTTAAGATGGTGTTAGCAGGAACCAGCAATGCTAAGAACTGGAGCTGATGTGGACTTTGGAGCTGGTGTATATGCAGTACAGGCCCTTTGCCCAGACGGACCATACTGACAAGTGTTCATGCCCTGCCTAAAGACAGTTGGCCTGCTGTCAGTAAAATTTGTTCAGAGTGCACGGTCTGGGAGATCGAATGTTGCCCGACTCTGGAGCTAAGCATTTCTTGGTATCTCTAACCTCCTAATATCACTCAGCTTTTGGCTGCCAGCTGCATTCCCCAGTGTTGAGTCAGAGGGGTCAGCGAAGTCATTTGCTGTGTCTTGCTCCAAATTCCCTCTGTGGTTACTAAGCAGAGGTATAAAAACGCGAGGCTGTGTGGGAGCTGGCCTCAGTGCCTGCACAGTGGTGGATGAGGCAGGCGGGATAATGCCAAGGATAGTTGACTACAGAACTGTTCTTAGAGACCTGGGCTAAGTCTGGTACTCCTCCATGCCCTCATTCATCTCTGTGCCAAGGTGCCCTGGGGTTAGCATCTTTGAACACTATGAGGCACACTTGGGTCTGTGCCCCTGTGCCTGCAGCGTCAGCTGATGCCCCAAAGTAACAGTATCCACAGCCTCAAATCACTTTCTTTCAGCTTCACAAATGATTCCTTAATCCTTGAAAGAGGATTCCTGTGTGTGTGTGTGTGTGTGTGTGTGTGTGTGTGTGTGTGTGCATGTGTGTGCGTGTGTATGTAGAAGCAGCATGTGCAGGGCCAGTGGAACAAACTGAAGATGTTCCGTCTTGTAGTATAGACACATCACACAAGGTGGCAGAATATGCACGAAGTGATCCTGCAGATGGAGGCCGCCACTGCCTGGCTTGCAGCAGAACCGGTCCCTNGCTCTCACGTCCTTAAGCATTTGTGCTTCCGTGGAATGTGCCACATGGATAATAACCTAATCCTTCACTTTCCATGTGAACGACGGTAAATGGTGAACGTTTACTGGTTTCTTGTAAATGTGAACTGAGTCCTGATTCTGGCTCATATGCCTTCTCTTTGAAAGCACGAGCTCATTCTACAATGGCTTTCTAGTTCAACTCAAGGACACCATAAAAGCACAGCAGCAGACAGTTTTGTGACACATGGTAATCAAGTTTTAACTTTTTATCTTCTCCATATAGGGTGTGCATATGAATTTAAATATTTATTAAATATTTGTCAAGCTTATTAGCTCTGTTTGTTTTTCTCCATAAGAAGAATTAAAAGTCTATGGATTTATTTTTAAATTAAACTGAATGGTTAACACTTAATTTTAATCATTATTAATTCAATTTTCAATGTAGTTATTTTATAGCTGAATTAAATATTTTACCAGACTGGAGCTTGTGAACAAGGCCATTAGCAGTGGACTACATAGGGCAGTCACACCATGTATCAGAAACACCCCAGAATAAATTTATTTGTACTATTAGCCCACTCAGTACAAAGAAGGGTGGCATCTCTCAAAGTCACAGGGAAAGCATTTGATCTCTGGCCTGAAGAATGGAAGCTATACGTATGTCTCATTTTTCCTATAAAATTCACGTCTTAGCTTTAGAAGTTTTAACAGATGCAATTCATTTTCCTGAGCATTATATACAAAATATTAGGATAAACTACAGGAGAGCAAAATGCTCATCCTCCATAAAGTAGGTCAGGTAGTAGAGGACCAAGCTCGGCTGTCAGCTACATGGCTGCTCATGGCTTGTCATTTGGGGCCAGCCAGTTCTTTATTTTTCTCCCTCTGGTGATCATTGTTTTCCAGGGGTGTTCAGGACTTCCGGCAAATCTTGTTTCTCTGCCTTGTGTGACTTAAATTGCAATTCTTATTTCTAAGCTGCTTTCAGCCACCGAATCTCGTTCTTCCTCCACCTACCGACCCAGTGCAGTAACTAGCTCGAACTGGTTTAGGAAAATCAATTGTTTCACATAGTTTTTTTTCCCCCCCAAGGCCCCAGGCAGTGATTAGAGGTGAGTAGCTTGTGGTTGGTCATGGTGTGAGAATTCACACCCCAGAAATTTAGCCGACATCAGGGAACAACTGGGGCTCTTCTCATCCACCCTTCCAGCCAATTCATCTGCATACTTCAGGGCAATACCAGCTCATGCTGCAGGAAACCAAAAGAGATTCAAAATGAAAAACATACCCCAAGTTGACTCTGCTATCCCAAACCTCCTAATTGGTAGTCAATAGCACGTTATAGGAAGTTATTTAAAATATTTTATTTAATACACACACATGTATATAATGTGTTTGAATTCAATCCATTCCCTCTCCCAACCCCTCCATTTTCCCCACTCCACTTTATGTACATTCTTTCTGTGTTGTAAGCTTTATGCTCATTGATTTAATTTAGCGAAACAAGGTTGATACAGCACACATAAGCACAAGAGCAAGCCAGTGGAAATTCCAGATGAGATGGGAGTGGGGTTGTGAGGTTCCACCCCTGTGTGAGGAACTTTTGACAGCTGACAGCTACTGGAGGAAGCAAGTCATTGTCCTTCAGGGATTCAGGCCCCGAGAGGCTACCCACACTCTTAGTAGTTGGTCCCACAACCATGCACATAATTTGATTCAGTGAGCTTCCCATTTAAGACATCTAGGGTTTGCCGGTAGGACTACAGAAGGAGAAACTGGGAAGGGGAGAGGAAGGAACTTGCTCTTTCTCATTTTCTAAGACGAAAATCAAGAGATCCCCAAAGCAAGACAGAGTATGTTGCCAGGGATGGAATCAGCCTCTTTCTGAGCTTGTAACTTTCTCTAACTCACAGTGTCCCTCAAGGGCATCACCAGCAGCAGTAGAGTGCTGTCTTTTCAAGTATATGAACTGTAGTGCCTTCAGGAACCTTCTTAAAGTTTTGTTGAGAGAAGTCCCTCTCAGATCATAGAGCCCAATGTTGGTTCAACCTTAGCTCTGGTCCTTCCTTGCATTTCTCCAGGCCAATATGCATGGCTTCCCACAATTAGCAAGTCTGTGTTGCCTGGGTCTTTCCTGTAAAAGGCCCTGCCAACCTTCCAATGGCTATGCCATCCCTTTCCTAGAGTAAAAGTCCCATGGAAATATCCAGTGTAGTTTGCGCTCTTGACTGGACCCCAAGTGCAGAATGTCCATCTGTTTTCACTTCTTTATATTTCCCAATGTCGCTCCTATCATCAGTACAATTTCTTAACAATTTTTGTTATGAAGGAATCTTTGTTGAAGAATAAATGAATGAATGAATGAATGGATATTTATTAAGTCCACAACCTTACCATCTTTCATTTCTCTCTCTCTTTCAGTCTCATGGTCACTATGCTCAAAAGAGGAGCTTTGGTTATCATTCCTGGGCAGGTTGGATGGGTCCCAAAACACTCCGGGGAGGTTCTATTTAATGGTTTAAAATATGCATGAGTTGCCCCTCTGTTTCCCTGGCAGGAGAAAATAGTATCTGTTATATGGCACCCCCATTTTGACCATTTTTTCTGTGGTCAGCCTTAGGGAAGCTGTCCTTACTAAGAAAGGCAACATGCTCCTTGAGGATATGGTGATAGAAATGGGTACGATTTTTGGCACGCACCTCAAGAAGGTGAATCCATTCACCACTTCATGTTGGAACTTTAAAGGTATTTTGAGCATATGATTTAGAGCCAGATAGTAAAAGAAAAAAAAAACCCCAAAACAAAAAAAGCCCAAACCCCAGCTGTTCTACAAGCATGTGAGTAATTGGGACTTTAAGCAGAGCAAACACGGCAGAAGGCTGAAGGCACTATCCATTACAGCAGAAGAAGATAAAGGAGCACAGAAGGAAATGCAGACAGCGCCCAACTGAGCAATTCCCAAGGATGTGATTTCCAGGGCGACACAGAAGGAGTGTTCAACTGTGGATATGTGCTCCCCATACGGGGTTCCATGAAGATGCCTGCATAACCATATCCCTCCCACCCAGCCCCTCCCTCCCTCCCTCTCTCTGTTCTCTCCTCTCTTCCCTCTGTCTCTATTAGAGTGCTTACAACAGCTTCCAAAACTGACATCATTCAAATGCTTTAAGAAAACTCTGAATGCAGGTAGGAAAGGGGAAGTTATTGCAGTGGTGATTGTCCATTGTTTTTCTCTGTTGGCCATGATTAGCATGCAAACCAAACCAGACTCCAGTGAGCAAATGAAACATCATTGGATCAGTCAAGGTTGACATGCCCCCTTCTCATCTAGGATAAGTCATGGGGAAAGCATTGGAGAATAATTCCTGTGTTATTTTGCTTTCTGTTACTGTAACAGAATACTGAATATAATCAACTTCAGAAAGGGGAAGTTTATTCTGATTCATAATTTTATTGGTTCCAGTCTGTACAGAATTGGCTCTGCTGATCTGGGCCTGTGCTGAGGGATCAGGCTACCTTGTAGGTACAGGATAGTGAGGAAGTGGCCAATACCCTAATGTCTCCTTCAAGGACACAAACTTCCTATGAAGTTCCCTATCTCAGTAGTGCCCCTGGCTGTGCACAAAGCCTATAGTATTAGCCCTTTGGGGGGCTCATTCCACACCTACATTCTATCAGCACCTCCCCAGAAATGAGATTTGACTGAACAACTGGCGTTGCTGACTAAATACGACTGAACACTAAGTCAGTACCAGTTCAAAAGCACTAAGTTACTTTCCTATCCCTTTAACCCTAAACTCCTGTATTACGGTGTCTGCACTTGGGACATGTTCATTACCAACAGAGCTTTGGGAAATATCCAGAAATCAATGTTGGTACTATGAAAATGGAAAGATGCAGTCTAAATCAGAAAAGTGTGACCTAGGTTATATGTGGCAGTTCTTAAGGGAACTGGCATTGTGTCTGCCTCACCTGTGGGGTAGGATGAGGTAACACACATTCTTCATGTCAACAGACCTGATTTTCAGCTTTATAGCTTCTGGTACTTGCTTAATTTTAATACTTCCAGTAAAATGGAGATGGCAATGTCACCACATAGGTTACAGGGAGGATCAAATATTGGTACCCTGGGACAGCTCCTGGAAGGAACAGTTCTTGGCTGGCAGTGTATTCCCAGATTCTATGGCTGAGTTTGAAGAGGTGGTTGTACCTTTGGTAGAAGTCATGGTGTTCTGTGTTGGTGGTCAACAATGTCATCAAACTAGCAGTCCAAAGAGCACACACCTCGAGGGAGGTCATAGAGATTTTTCTTACCTTGGGAGGTGGTAGTCAGGTGTAAAAATTAGTGGCCCAGGATAAGGCTCAGAGAGACTACACCTGGAGGACCTGGAGTATGGCCGCAGGGCCTATGAAACAGAGAGTATATTCACCTCTCACAGGTTAGAGCCGTACAGCCTCTGATTGCCAGTTGTTACTGCCCCAGCTTTTTCTCCCCAGCCTATCAGATCCACATTGCCAAAACATCAGAGTTCACGTCTAAACTATGCTCTCCTATGACAGAACTCCGGGCTCTGTACAGCCCACTCCGTGAGATCCACGACTGATTCTCCTTCCACACTTGGCCCTGTAGCTCTTCACTGTCATATATTTTCCTACCTCAGTTACCCTGTGCCCCTCCTTCAAATATGCTTTTTCTAATTAGCTATGAAATTAGAACTAAGCTCCCCACCCTTCAGGGCAATGTGGAAAGTGAGCATAAAGGGTTGATGGTGAAACCTTGGGTGCTTTTCAGGTGAGTCAGAAAGGTCTCAGCTTTAGAGCATGGGGTTTATTACGTATTTTGATTGCTCAGAAACCTTGTAATTTTTTTTCTGTAGCTTAAAAGCGTATTTTGGAAAGGAGATACTAGGTTCTGCAGAGTTCTAGATGGAATGCTATTGTGCTGTCCTTAATCCCTTCCTGAGACTACGTGGGTGATATTAGCCATTCACTGGGCTCCTGCTATTAAGTGGAGAGAGGCAGCTGTAGGCTACCTTTTCTTTCCTCTGAAGGGCTCCTGGTGTTGATAAGAGGCATTCACAGGAGAGCAGGGTGGATGCAGACACTTATCTACCCACCTCGCCAATTGCTTGTGGATGAATAGGCAAGTCAAGTCCCTGCAAAGAAAGGTCGGGATGAAGGTTAACAAATATGTATTTGAGGTTAGAGAAATGAATAAGCAGAAACTGTCACAGGTTCAAAGGCAGAAGAAAGAGGAAAAGAGGAATTCAGCACCATTTTTGAACAAGAGAAGAGAAAGAAATCAGACAAAGGAGAGTATGGGGGAAGGAGGGAAGGAATTAATGAATGCTGGCATTCTGACCCTCCACTGCAGCGGGATCAGTAGGTCCAAGCAAGCATCCCGGACTAAGACTGATTACTGTGCAAAGACACAGAAAAAAAGGGCCAGCTCCAGCAAAGCCCATGGAGAGAGGTGCCATATGATTAAGATGCAGTTTCTGCTCAGCCCAGACCTGGGGAAAAGAAGAGAAAGCTAAAGGTGAGCCATCAGGAGCCTTGTGAGCATTGGGTAGTGAGAAAAAAAAAAGCCATGGAGTCAGAAGGTGGAATAGTTGCTGCAGACAAGCTGTGTGGTTTAGCATGCTGGGGCAGAGGTAAGCAGAGACAATGACAGACAGAAATTGAGGACCTGCGGTGTCACCTGGAGAGGTCCAGAGAGCCAGACACCTGGAGTCTTAGGATGACTCTAGACATTTCCATAATATCCAAAGAAACACAGAAGACAGCTCCAGCGGGACCGGAGGATCGGCGGGGTGAAAACGCAGGCAATGAGCATGGACAGTGTTCCACAACAACGTTCTCCAGTGGCAGGCAGTACTGCCCTGAGACTTGGGACCAAAACCACCTCTAGTTTGAGCCACCAACATTCCTAACCTGGAATGCTTAATAGCTTCTTCATTGGATTTCCTGTTCTACCCATATCTGCTAAAGGCTCTTTAATACAGCAAGCCAGAATGATCCATTTTAAACTGCCTGCCATATCTTAGTTTTCTTTTGTGTAAAACCTTGTGACGACTTTCTACAGCATGCAGCCAAGTTGCAGTGAAGATTTGCAAAGACTTTTATGACCTGCCCTCTCCTGGATCTGCTATATCTGTGATTCTGCCTCCCCTGGAACCATGGAGGCATGGAGTGAATCCGTCGTTCAATCTGCTCCACTCAAAGGCTTCTGTGTCTACTTGTCACGTATACCAGGTTTGCACGTGTTCTGCTTTCCTGCACACGCTGTTCCTAGGGCCTCAAATATTCTTCCCCCACGCTGGCTTCCTCTGCCTTCTTATGGGCAGTGTACACAGGAGGTTTCTCGGAAGACTTGATTTGTTTCCTTGCTTTCTCTGTACAAGATGCCCACAGGGCAGCCTGTCCTGATTGCTGTGATGCAAGGAGGTCAGAGATTTGTCATTGGGCAGTGTCTGTGGAGGAAGATCGCAACTTTGGCCCTCTTTGTCACTTACCAAGTGATGACCGTGGCTTGTGTGCCTGCAAAAAGCCAGCCTCACTCTTGAGCCCTTGCATTCCCAGCAGCTATTTAGCCTACTTTGCCCTGTCTGTAGTTTTCTGGTGTGAATGACAGATTGGAGAGCATTTTGTTATTGTCAGTTTCAAATACAACCCATGAACTGTAGTTATACATGAACCAAAGCAATTTCAACTCAAAGAGGAAGAAACACAAGCCCTGTACCTCCAAGTGCAGTCTTGATTGGCGGTCCCTTTAATTACAGCACAGAAGGCTCTGGATCTTTTATTCCTTTTCCTAGGTTTGCCTTCATTGTAAAGATCAATCTTATGCATTTTTTTATTCCTCCTCAAAACTTCTATTCATCCTTTCCTCTCTACAATTTCCAGTTGTTTCATGATGGAACATTGAGTAAGCCCAAAGGCTGGAAAACTGACATCTCATTACTGTGTGCTTCAGTGACTGCTCAATTGATAGTTTCGGAGAGGATAGCAAGCTATCCACTCTATCAGTGTGTGTTTGTCTGCTTTTTTTTTTCAAGAGAGGGAAAAAGATTACAGTCTGTCTAAATAAATGTGACACCTCCATGACATATGTGTCTTGATCGCTTCTTCTCCCAGCATATCCATTCCTTTTGACTATCTTTGTCTCCCAGTGGCTATCTAAGTCAGCTGGGGCTCATGCCATCTCACGCAAATGGCTCGACATTTGACTTGTTTTCTTTTCATTTCCTGCCCCCGCTGGATTTATTCCTATTGCCCTTACACCCAACCAACATGGGACAGAATTCTGGGACAGAGTCCTCTCTGTTGAATTTCTCTTTGTGGTACCTGTATTCCCTGCTTTGCCCGACTCCCAGGCACAAGTTTCGTTGTGTACAGTTGTTGCTTAGAGCCATTTGTATTTTTCTGTTCGTTTGTTCTGCATGTAAAATAAAATTTATTCTGTCTCGAATGATCCTCAGCTGCTACTGGTCGGGGAAGGTGGAATATATTGCAAGGTGGCAGAGTTGCAGTGCACAATGCTTTGAACTTGCAAAATTCTTTTCAAAGGTCTGAATCTTTAAAGGAAGAAAAAGAAGCTTCTGGTACATTTAGACAATATGAGAACAGAAATCACCTGTGTTTAAACTTCAGGGCTAATGTGGTGATGCCAGCTCCTGAGCTTGTCTCCCTAGAATATCCAGATTTCTGAACTTTCTACTGTCAAATGTCTTTCTGGTTAATCTTTGTGTGTCTGAATATGTAAGAAAAAAGAAAAGACAGAGTTTGGGATTCTTTCAGTAATTCCTCAAAATTTGTAAAAACACGGTGTTTGTTGTACAACAGAAGCTTCTCTTTAGAAATAAAATCAGCATCACATTGCACTGTGACAATACCCTGTCTCTCACACCTCACACTGTGACACTACTCTGTCTCTCACACCTCACACCGTGAAACTACCATGCCTCTCTCAACAGCTCCTTAGGGAAAGACGGTATTCACTGTGTTTACCTTCAAGGAACTGGCCCTTGTTTAGATGCACAGGCTGTTGACACCAATAGCAATGACATCACCATACCAGGTCCGGCTATGCTTTCATTGATCATATGACCATGTTCTGATTGCTTGAGAATGAACTTAAGAACCAAGGACTACAACATCCTGTTCTGCCTAAGACTGGTAATATAGCTGATAGTGTAAAATGATATAGGAATTCCAGACACGTGGGACTTCTGGCAATGGGAACAGGGCTGTCCTGGTGCTTTGCCTGGCTCTTGGGAACCTGCCGGAATAAAGGGGGAGGTGGCTGGTTTTATGGCAAATTGACATGCCATGTTCTGCTGATGCCCAAGGAAGACCTGTCCCTTTCTAAGTGAATATGGAGGAGGGGTGAACTGAAGGGGGGGATAGGGAAAAAGCATGGGAGGAGAGGAGGGAGGGGAGGCTGCCATCAAGATATAAAATAAATAAATTAATTAACAAGTCTTACTTCACCTATTTAAATAAATGGAGTGTCTTAAGCATGCTCCATGTATGGTTGTGAAACTTGCATGAGGCCAATGCATTTTCCCCCGTTTGCATTTTCCCCATTGCTTGTTAGTACTGCAATGAATGTTCCTGAACCTCATTCTCTCAGCATCCTGCCTCCTCCACCAATCATCTCTGTCACTAGACTTCTCCCAGTTATGTGCTGGAAGAAAACTTCCAATGAGACACAGACACTGTAGCTCTTTTCTCAGCCACAGAGGCAGAATTCCGACTGGGGAGCTGTGTTCCAGTATGTTATAGAGTGGCTTATCCTACAGAAAGGATCTCCAACTTCTACCTGATTCTCAAAGTATTTCTAGAACCCCTGAATGGCTGAGGTCATTGCAAAACGTATTTTCTATTGCAGTGTTTTGTTAATTTAAAGTTACACATTATTAAATGATGCTGTTTCAGGACTGTCCAGGAAGATGGTGTGAGACCCATGGGGAGCAGGGAAGAGAATGACCAGGTTTCTGCCGGTCACCTTATTCTACTTATTCACACGCTTTACAGCTGGTGCCTGCTCCAGTTGTGAAACTTATATACATTTATTTATTAATATGTCTTTTTTTATTTGAATGCTGAAGATCCAAGAGTTCTGCCAGCTGAGCATGAAGCATTCACATGTGAGCCTATGGAGGCCCCACCTGTGCTAAGAAAGCGTGCTCCTGGGCTCCATTCTCAGGCCTACCTTTAGCAATTTTATTTGGTCCAAGCCACGAGGGACTGCCCTGCTCTTAAACGCCCAGTGCCTTTCATGATGTGAGTGCAAAGTGTGTTGAATACTTGCTCCCAAGCTGGTGGTGCTGTTTTGAGGAGGGTATAGAACTTTTAGAAGGTTCTATATTGTGGAAGTTTGAAAATGAATGGCCTCCATAGGTGCAAGTGTGAATGCTTGGTATGTAGTGATTAGGAGCACGGGCCTGATTTTCATCCAGCCCAGCTCCTGCACGGCTAGCTTATACCCCGAAATAACAACA
>LOEQ01002445.1:232962-258374 GCA_001685075.1 Bramus lutescens | reverse complement strand
TGCGGGAGCTGGGCCGGACGAAAAGCAGGGCCTGCTCCCCTCATTACTACAGGCAGGGCCAACACAACACTCATGAGGGACCATCTAGCAGACTTTGAAGGAAAGATCCAGATGAAGTGTTGTCTTCTGGACTAGGAAAGGAGTGACGCTGTCTCCAGAGGAGGCTGAGTGGTTTGTAGGTGACCATTGTGCTCTTGTATGTCTTGGGGTACTCAAACATGCATCCTCTGGAGGCCCTTTACTGAACTGTCTCATTTTTGCATATATGATCCCTTCAGGTGAAACAGTTTGGTTTTGACTCCAGACCTTTCCTCTTTCCAGCTCAGGTGGTGTCCTCACCTGTTTCTTGCACTCTGCATAATCTCTCAGCTGGCTTGAGACTTTTGCAAACCGAATGACAAATAATTCTGTTTTCAGCCACACTCCTCCTCTAAGACTGGGAAGCAGATTTAAACATCTAAACAGACAACTTGGTGGATGAAAAAAAAATAATCTTACACTTCACAATGTTGTGATGTGTTTTGAAACTATGACTATAATTCTGGTTTATTCTATGTTTCAGAATGTGTAATTCAACATAAGGATGGCCAGGGCTTATGTTTTATTTTGGATGAAATGCGCCTTTGTCTATAATTCATTAAGTGATATGATCGTTTCCTTAACTATATGAGAAAATAATCTTATTTTTATTATGAACATGTTATGACATATTTCTACTTTAATTCATGGGCAATACCAAAGGAGTCATGGGTTCATAGTCTTCAACTATGTCAAAATGTAGAAAGTCTGTCTTACAAAGTTGAAGCTGTTTTAATTGGTAGACTAAACAGACCTCATTTCAAAGAAGTCGGGTATTTGCATCCCAAAGATGTATGTGTCTGAGAAATTCATCTGCTAGTCAGCCTGAAGATGTATGTTGGGTAAGGGAGAAGTTTTCCATGTGATGAGATTGGGTTATGTATTTTCTGCAGAGGGAAAATATGTAGTTGCTTAGAAGAGAAAAAAAATGAATACATTTCAGGAAGGTATATTTCCATACCTAGGAGATAAATCACGGTGTTTAGCAAAGTACCACCAAATACATTTCAATATATTAAAATAAAACAAAACCAAAACCAAGTGACTCTTCATGGAAGCTGAAAGGAGAATATTTTCAACCGAAGATCTATAGGGGAAAGATCTTACTTGCCTTTAATTTTGGCTTCAGGAGGTGAATTGTGTCTCATGCTCTATCTCACATTTGTAAAACAATAGACGTATGGACCACCCTTTCCTGGCAGGATGAGGTGGACTGTAGATTTTCTTTCCTTTTTATCTCAACTCTTTAGACAATTGTGATTCACTTGTCCTTAGAGTGCATGGATGGAGATGAGGACACCTTGCCTTTAAGAAGAACATTCCAGAACCCATGCCTGAAGAGCCCAAGTGACTCTCTTGTGGGAGGGAGACTTAAATACAGGGGCCAGAATTTATTTTTTTTTCCTCATGAGGTTAAGTAGCTGATTTTAAAATTATATCCTAGCTGCTTGTTTTTTTTTTTTTAATAAGAGCACTTACCTTTAGTCCTACAATACAAATGTTGTCACGAATTCTTCTACCTATGAAACAATGGCATTGAAGTCGCTTTGTTTAAATCCCTAGCTTAAAAGAAAAAGAAATAGGACATCCATTCTCTGGAAAGGCATCCCTGAAGCCAGGTCCCAGCTTGCTGTGCCTCAGAAGGGAGCATCTGCTGTGAGCCGGGCTCAGGGATCCATTCAGAGCCTTAATTGCTGCACTCAAGCTAAGGGAGAGGCAGCTTACAGTGTTGATGAAACAGCTTTCACTTACTAAGTTCCTCCTAGCTTTCATTCCAGGCCTGGTAAGTCCCTACAGCCTCAAGAACAGTTTTGCTGACCCTGCAGGGAATGTAAAATGTCAAAATATGATAATATTGATTTTTTGAGACCCCATGAATAACCTTGTAGTGGTTTCATTTTCAATAGGGAAGATGCAAATATTCTGCTCTGCTTCGGCATGTGAATAGCCTTCTCCCTCTCCACAGTGGTGCTTGCTCCCTTGTTCACATTGAATCCTTTCCTGTAATTTGGATTATTTTATGGAGCTCATTATTTTCTTCAACAAGTTCGGAGAGACTGTTCTATTTCTTATCACCTTTGGCCCTTTCCACAGTCATCTTCAATTGCATATCTGGAAAAAAAAAGAATTAGTCTTCTCAAGTTTTCCTTTAAAGGGACAGTGTCCCCCCTCCTCTATCCCGTTTTATTTCTAAAGGAACTCTCTTGGTTGAGAACTTGGTAGGTGAAGGGATTCTAGCTAACCCCAGCTTGGCAAACATGGCTCTGGCAGGGCTTGCCCTTCTCTCAGTCTGTTAGATTTTATATTTACTTTACATTCTTGAAGCTAGCCACTAAAGTCTGTTCCCTTATTTGGCCTCTTCCTCCTCCTGAGGCTGACTACCAAGGCCCAGCTATCAGAGTATTGACATACTGAAATCCAGCAATCAAAATCCCCTTTTGGCTCACCTAATTAATATGTCCAATGAAAATTAAACACCTCATCCTGACATGGGTTTTCATTTTACCTTTATAAACTGCTATTTTTGTATGTGCCTTCTGTCTCCCTTCTATCCGGAGACAGTCCTTTGTCCCTGTGGGACGAATACCCCTGCTTTTCCTCCCCTCTTCTTGAAACTCCTGTCTTTGTCCCTCATCCTTGCCTTCTGTCCCTCTGGGCCAAATACATCCCTTTAATGCTGAGAACTTGGCCTGGGATCCTGGGCTCACCCTTTTCCTTTCAGTAGGTTTTAGCATCAGCTGCCAACCTGACACAAGCTAAATTTACCTGGGAAAAGGAGACTGCAGTTGAGGAACTGCTGCCGTCAGATTGGCTGTGGTAGGTTTGTGGGGCATGCTCTTAATTTCTGATTGATACACGAGGGCCTAGCCGACCATGGCAATGCCATCCCTGGCCATGTGGTCCTGAGTTGTAGAAGAAAGGTCTCTCAACGTGAATTTGGAACCAAGCCAGTAAGCAGCTTTTAGACCATGCTTTAGTTTCTGTCTCAAGGTTCCTGCCTCCATCTTCCCTTGATGGTGGCATGGTGGTTTGAACAAGAATGGCCCCACAGGCTCACATATTTATATTTGAATGCTTATTCACCAGAGAGTGAAGCTGAACAGTTTACAAGGATTATAGGGGTTGGTAGGTAGGAGGGTTCAAAAAGCCATGCCCAAAGTCTCTTTCTTTCTGCCTAGAACTCTCAGCTACTTCTCCAGCACCACATCTGCTGGTCTGCCCCTAAATTTACCAGCATGGTGCTAATAGACTATTGCAAGGAGGTTGCTTGTTGGTTCCCTGCCGCCCAGCTAGCTTAGACCAGAAATAATCACATAGAAACTGTATTAATTAGATCACTGCTTGGCTCATTAGCTCTAGATTCTTATTGGCTAACTCTTACATTAATTTAACCCATCTCCATAAATCTGTGTATCTCCACACGGCAGTGGCTTACCGGCAAAGTTTCGGCACGTCTGACTCTGGTGGCTCCGTGGCGTCTCTCTGACTCTGCCTTCCTCCTCCTATGTTATAGACCATACCAGTTCTTTATACATTCACCAATAAAAGCAACACATAGACAGAAGGACCTCCCGCATCAATAGACTAACCTCTGAAACTGTGAGGAGGCCTCCAATTAAGTGCTTCTTTTTTCTTTAATAAGAGTCTTCTTGGTGGTGGTGTCTATTCACAGCAAAGAGAACTGGATTGCCAGCTGTAAACCGAAACAAGCCCTTTCCTCCCCAGCTTGTTCTCTGATCCCCCTGCTTATCATGGCAACAGAAGGAAAACTAGGATAGTGGTTGTGTTCTTAATCTGCATCTCATTGTCCCTCAGAGTGAAGGCTTAGGGCAATTGGTCTGGGCAAGCCAATCTGCCACTCCTTCCTGACTTTCCTTTCTGTAAGGTGCTGCTGAGGGAGTGGGATGGCCTAGACCTGGAGATCAAGCTTCTCTTCAGACTCTGATTAAGATGGTTCTCTTCCTGGTGGTTTTAAAATTGCAGCAGAGAAAAGTTTGATGGTAGGGAGTAGGAAAAAGTATAATGGCTGCAAAATATATGAATTAGACTTAAAGGTACTCGGTAGTTTTAAAAAAATTATAACTCATCTGATGTCATTTTTAAATTGAGCAAATCTCTAGATGTTTATGTCTCTCTAAGTACATACAATACAGGTAGCTTGTTCATAGCTCCAAAAGGAAAAAAAAACAAGCAGAGACGAACTAGAAAAACACTCTAGGCAAACCAAACGCTCTTCCATTGAGCAGTATTCCCTGCACAATATAGCGACTTTTTTGAAATATGACAACTGGACTTAGGATTTTTTCAGCTTTATTTGGGGCAAAACAATAAGCATTCAGTAGATGCTGAACTTGAAGGCCCTGGTCAACCATTCAGTCACAGGGTGAATGGTCCATAGTCTGCAGGAACTGTGTGAAAAGCCATGAGTTTTGTTAAGTAGGGCTCATCAGAACAGAAGTAGCACTTTTAATACTGAGCATCATGTTACTGGCCTAGCCCGTGACTACACAGAGCATTAATTCTCAGGCAAAGTTAACATCCAAGAATGGCTACTTCACGTAAGGATGTTCCAAGAATGAGTTTGCTTCGAAGTTGAAGCATAGCTTGGAAATCTTTCTTCTTCTTTTTTTTTCCCTTCCCTATTCTCTGGAAGTGCATAAAATTCATCTAATTAATCATCTTACAGCATCTCCCTTATTATAAAATGAACATGATAAATGATATTAATTGCTCACAGTCTTATAATCATTCTCAGCTTTGGTCAGATCTAGAAAGCTCAGAAATCCATTTGCAGACTCAGACTTACTTCATTTATTTCTTTTCTTGGGAGACAATGACCAACAGTGGCTTTTTAGGATGCAGATAAATCTGGTCACCTGCTTACAGGGTCAAGTAATAAGTTCTGGATGCCATATAATTGTGTTACAGTTCATTACCCTAAAAAGTCAAGATTGCTATGAGTACAGATTGAGTTCTTCAATACCTACTTAAAGTAAATTAGTTATAGAATTAGTTTTAAAATAGATTATTTGGAGCCTCAGGCTTTAATTAAATGATATACAGGGCCCGGTTCAACAGTGAAATAAAATGTGAACAGTGCAGGGGGAGCTTGTGGGAAGGAAGTAGGCCTCGGTAAGTGACGGAGCCTTTAGCTGGGCCAGACCTGTGCCTTCGTGGCTGCGAGGCCAGATGAAAAGGTGAAGCTTAAAATAAAAACATCTGTGAATATCATGGTGCATCCTGCGACTACCTGTAGCTTCAAGTGTATTAGAAAGTCAGTTAAGGTTTTCAAATGAAGGAGAAGACCAAGGTAGGAAGTCCCAGTAGGCCGTGGGCATTTTAAAAAACGTGTTTCCCGGAGATACCGGGAAGTTTGAGTGGTTAATGCAGGTGTTTTGGTTTCCTATTGCTGCAGTTCTTTCTGACTGCTCTCCCTGGCATTTCTCACCATTTTGAAAGGTTTCTGCCTCCATATTGTCAAGCTCGAGGCTCTTTTGTTAATTTATAATGCATCTGGAAAGTGGTCAACCTACAGGAAAAATGACGGGAGGCACTCTTAGAGACATCAAGAGCTTCAAGGCCAGAACTTTGAAATGTTTTGTGTTGGCCCCAGAAGCTGTCAGGGAAAATGGCATCAAGAAAGCAAAGTCACCTCTGCTGTGAAATGAACCTACTTACCCGCAGTGTCTGGAGAGTGGGTCTTTTCTTATTCTTAGGTGTTTTTTATAATACATATGAGCCTCAATGGGATGTCACAGTGGTGGTACAGATACGTGGGCTAGTTTTTGCTTCCAGGCCATATTTCGTTTTGCTGTTTTATCTCTCATTGCAGATCATTAGTGAGTCAACAATTTATCTCAGTGGGTTTGAATCCCGATCCTAAACGTCTATGGGCACACGGGGCATATTTATCTAATCAGAAGTATTTAAAATATCCCCCAGAGAAAGGTTTTTTAAAATTTTAACATAAGCTATCTAGTTTTTAGGACACACCCCAGTTTCCCCACAGCGTCCTCTGGGATCCCTGGGTTACACAGAAGTGAGGGGAGACTTCTGATTGCCTCTTCAAATTTCCAGCAAGATGGCCTGAAATTTTTTAGACTTTTTTTTTTGTTATTTTGGAGAATTCATGGTTTTAAACCATTTTTGTAAGTTACCAGATGTCTCTAATTCATCCAGGACCATAAAGGCCAAACGATGTTCTGAAACCACTGATGTTTCCCTCCCACACACACACAAAAAAACTGCAAGAAATTTTTAATAATTATTTAAAACATCCAGAGGACTTTTTGATGACCCAGGGCTGGGGGTGGGGACCTGGGGGCAGTTAAAAGCTAGTAGGTACCAGTCACTTCTCACTCCCTACTCTCTGAGCACCAGCTGATTGGTGAAGCTTAGATGGCTCAGTGCCAAGCACAGTCAGCATCAGCGGTGCAAACCCCAGATTCGGATGTCTCCTCTTGCAGCAGTAGCTGACCAGCGGAGTGTGGAGTGTGCTATTATTGAGTTGTTCTGTTGGAGAAAGCCCAAGTGTTATTAGGTGCACTGTGAGGTCTTTAAAAGGCCCCGTGAGCCAGGTGATGGCCGCGAATGGTGCTGAGTCCCCAGGGCTCCTGAGTATGTCCAGTAGAGCTCTCCAGCAGCTGACAAAGCAGTTCCCCAGGCTGCCTTCCTCATTGCCGAGTTCTCACAGTCATTTCCGGTCCCTGAGGGTGCGACTTTCTTTCAGTTCCAAGGATCTTGACAAATGCAGTCATGGAACAGAGCAAAGTGAGGGAAATGTACTTCTAGGCTATCTGTACCCACTCTCTTTTCGTCTTTCTTCTGAATTACAAGCCTGCTGTGGTGGATGTTTTTGGTCTGAGCTGTGGTATTCAGTTCTTGCAACCCTTTCAGTACATAGCTGGGTTTCTTTATGTTCTTCCTTCTCGCTAAGTACAGCGGCCTAATGATACCATCACCCGACTTCCTGTCACGGAGTAGGAGGGGATTAATGAGACAGTGTTTGCAGAGTGCTCCGAGGCTCTCGCAGCAGTCCTATCAACGTGGGTATCTGGAGTTGGCACTCATTTGTCCCTGCGTATCTGATTCACATAGTTTGGTATCTTTGAGGCAATAATTTGTAAGGCACAACCCCGTGCCCTTCCCTTAGTAAGGGAGAGCATCTTGCTTGGAGCTGAGTTATTTTTCCACCCTTTTGGCCTTGCTGAGCATTTTAACGATCACTTCCACGCTGCTTGTCTCTAATCTGTGGCGAGATGCTGTCGGTGCAAACTGTACCGTGAGACCGTGAGAAAATTACACCCCAGTCTACATGGAAGGCCTGCTTTCGGTTCTAGGATGTCTGCCGGGACCGCAGTTAAGAATGCATGTCTGAAGGAGGAGCTCATTCTAATTCTTGGTGCACAGGTGAGTTAATAAGTGTGTGCATTGAGACCAGGAGCTGATGTATCAAAGATGTGGCTCTCTGTCACCTCAGGGTGTTCTTAATAGCAGCACCAGGCTTTTTCCCCCTCCCTTTCATTTTCATCAAAATGTATCAAGGGCTGTCATCGCTTCTCAAAGGAAGCACTTATTAATATGGATAAGGTAAGACTGTTCTTTCCAAGAATTAACTCGACTCAGAGTCATTACCTCCAACCGCAAGACTGTGTAGAGAGACGGCAACACTCACACCTGCTCATCTAGTGTGTGTGCTCACACACGGACACACTTATAGAAAACAACTCAAAACAACCCCGTAGCTTGAAATTTTACTTTCCTGAGGCAGAAAAATGTCATTTATTAGTGCTATATAAAATGCAGTCTCTTATTTTTTTATTTTCCTCTCTGAGGTGGTAGCATTTCATAGATAATTACATATGTACATGCGTGTGTGTGTGTGTGTGTGTTGAGCACAAGTGTGCTTCATTTATGTGATATTTTGAGTACTTACCAGCAGCTAAATAACCACACTTGAGTGCCAGCAGAGCCCGATTTCAGTTTGTTTTAAATAGATGACCCCAGTTCCTAGTATAATCATTGGATTTTGTTTGCACTCATTTTAAAAGTTGGATGGTTAGTGATCCCACCCATCTGTTTCGCAGGGACCCAGATGAGCTTACAGTTTTCTCAGGACTATTTCGTCTTCACCTCTCCTTTGTTAAAACCGTTAATCCTAGGAATGTTTAGTCCTTTATTTATTGGGGATTTGCTGAGTGTAGGTATCTTCAGGAGTCACAGAAAGGTGAGAGCTCAGGTTTTATTCTGAGCCCTAATTGTAGCAGACAGTCCTTGAGTGTGTGCTAAGTAGGTAGTTCTTTATAGTCATTATCTCGGCTAATTCTCCTAAGAACACTTCGGGCTGAGTATTAATTATTATTATCCTATTTTGAAGACGAAAGAGTAGGGACAGAGAAAAGCTAAGCCACTTTCTAAGAGTCTTCTCTGCAGCTTGTGTAGAGGAGACTTGGCATTTTTTCTTTGAGGATTATAACAGTTCATTAGAATGGCCACAGTGGAGTGTCCCAGATGGAGTACCTACATCTGCTGGAGCCTTTCGCTCCTAACTCCACAGGCTACAAGTCGGAGACCATGATTGGCAGGCTGGTTTTCTTCTGAGGACTCTCTCCTTGGAGTGTAGATAGCTGCCTTCTTGTGTCTTCCCTGGGTCGTCTGTCAGCAATTGTCTGTGTCCACCTTTGCTCTTCATTCATAAATCCCAACTGAGTTGGATTGGGGCTCGTCTGAACTTCTTACAAGGCTAGTCAAGCCTTATCTTCAATTATGGTCACATTTGAAGGTATTGGGGTTAGGATTTCAGCACATAGTTAACACAAAGTGTTCAGCCCTAGAGCCTGTAAGGGAGGCAAAGCCTTCCTTCTGCTCTTTAGGCTGAGGGATGTAAAAGCATCTCTCTGTCCCAGTGTTGCGACAACCAAAACTTTGACATTTCAAAGACCTGGATGACACTTGGAGCTTCTTTTGTCTTTCTTTTTTAAATAATGTTTTAACTGAGACAGATTTCTATCACTTCTCCCTCTCTCCTCCCTTCAGTCGCTCCCAGCTACCTTCCCTCAAACTTCACTCATGTTCCCCTACTCTTAAGTTGGCAGGCTTTTTAAAAAATATTATTGTTACATATGTATGTATACACAAATATATAAAAATACAACTTTCTGAGTTTGGCTTTACTCTTGGTGCATATATAATTTCAAAGCTGATAGCTCTGCATTAGACAATGAATAAGGAGCTCATGCCACAAAAAGATCAGCAGATCATGTGGAGACCAGCCCCCATGGATACATCTACATCTACAGTTCCTGCATCTGTGGTTCAGTGAGCATTAAGAAAGAGTGAGTGGGCAGGAATATTGTAAGAATCAGAATACCTGAAAGTCTGCTGAAAAAGTCTTTCCTAGAACTGCGTAAAGAAGACCAAAACAATGGAAATATCAATGGACTTCCTCACATAAAAAGGGGGACATTTCACAGAGCTCCATCCCTAGCAAAGAAGTACAAGAATGCCTTTCTTTCTTGACTGATCCCGTCAGCAGCACCTAAGATCTCTTCCTGAGAAACTGGGGAAGGAGGAGGTAGAGTGGCTGTGGCCCTTTGCATAGCAACAGAAGAACATAGAGTGGCCTTGCTATTAGAGAAAGGAACACAATATTGCTAGAGAAATGACTAAGTAAAGTCAGCAAACCAGACAGCAGCTGGGATTGACTGCATCAGTAATGCTGACATTAAAGGGATTTTCCGCAGCATCTCCCTTTGACCTCACAGAGTGCTCATGGACCAGCTGTAATTTTCAAATCCATGTGCAGTGAGGGCTTATTTCAAATGGCGTTGGTAACAGTTAAGTATAATTTTCTTCTCTCTCTCTCTCTCTCTCTCTCTCTCTCTCTCTCTCTCTTTCTTCTTTCTTTTGCTCTTTTTTTAAGGTAGTACTTGGCTCTGGAGAGATGATTAAGAGCACTGAATAGGCTTCCAGAGGATCTGGATTTGATTATAACTCCCAAATGGGGGCTCAGACCATCATCTGAAGCTCTCAGGCCCTCTTCTTAGCCTCCATGGAAACACACATGGTACACAGATATTCATGTAGGCAAAATACCTAACACATCAAAATACTTAAGTTAAAACAATAAAAATAAAGGTAATACTTTAGATTTTGAGTAAAACAAAAGAACCAGTGTCCCAAGGAACTCAACATTGAATGCATTCATTAGCTCCTATTGTTTACAGGGGGTCTTTGGGCTTTTGCTGGGTTGCTAATGGACTGGTGGATGGAGTCTGCCAGGCCCTGGTGGTGCCATCTATGATGCCATCATTGTCTCTAAAATGGAGCAGTCTCAGACAGCTCACTTCATTTTTAGTTTGAAGATATAAGGTTGTAATCTCAACCCCAAGATAGGAAGTAAATCTTTGAGCATCATGGTAGGGATTAAATGAGGCAAGGCATGCAGAGATACTCTATACCTCCATTCCACAATGAAGTTTAGATACAAGCACCCTGCTCTGTAGGATCCTTTCCCATAGACCTGAGAGTACTTTTACTTGTATCCAGGCTATGCAATTAAACTTAGATTTCTATGTGGATACCCAGACTTAGGTGATTTTTCTTTTTCTTTTTTTTTTGTCTCAGTTTATTTGAGGATGAATTCCTGCTGTAGCTTCTTTCTTTTCTTATTCACCTCTAGGCTGGAGAATAGGGGCCAGATCGCAGGAATGTGCCATTTTCCAGCCACTGAGTTTCTCTGCTGGTCCATTCCAAGGCAGTCTTAACACTCCTCTGCAGAGTTCACTGTTTACTGAGTGCTCAGGAGCCTTCCCTGACAGTAGATTTCAGAATTGAGCTCTGGAAGTGGCAAGTACCTATCTTTATGATGGACCTTCTCTGTCCTCTTCTCCAACAGCACAGAGCCTCTTTTCTGATCCTTGACAACCACTGGAAATGCACTTGGGACTGGAACAGACTGGGATCCTAGTCACACAGAACAACAGTAACTCTTGAGCCATGCTGGGGGTGAGACTGGGGGACTTTGCTCTGTTCCTGGGAAACTCCAGGCCCTAGATAACTTTTTATCTGCTCTGTCTTGTCTTAACTGCTCCAGGCACCACACTAACCACAGACAGACCAAATCCCTACCTTCCTAGGGATTCTCCCATTTGAGGACAACCTTAGGCTTTCTCAAATGCCAAGTCCAAGCAAACGCCCTGCCAGTCTTGCCTTGTCTTGCTCTTTTTTCAGGCATATGAAAGAATATTAGAAATTTCTGGATGTTGGAAAGATGCGGCAGTTGCTCCATTCTGTTGAAGTCATGCATGGTGACACAGGCAGTTTCCAATCACCTACATGTTCCCTTCCAGCTGGTGGCATGTCTCTCTCCTCTCCCTAAGTATTTCAAAACCGAGCAAAATATGAGAAGCACAGGCATCTGCTGTTTTCTCAACTTCAAAATAATGATGTCAAACAGTTACTTGGGTTAGACTTTCTCTGTACCTGAAGACCCACAAATTGCTCCATCTCTGTGACTGGAGTCACCAGAGAGTTTGAGTCGTAGTTTGTAAATTCAACATTCCTATGATGATCAGTAACTCATTTGTGACTTCTCCCCTTGGGTACACTGTGGTAAAGAAACGCTTACTTCGTGGGTGAGATATTAATATTCCCCACTCACCTGTGTCTGCCAAGCAGCAGTATTGTCTGTGCCCTCCTGTTTAGGACTTTTCCATCTAGTTCAAAGGGAGGCCTATCCACCTACTACTGAGCACACAGCGGGAGCCCTCCCATGCTCGGGGGCTCTTCCCTGAATCAATTGGAGACATGTATTTCCTCTGATGGAAAACGCTTTGAAATAAGTGATGAAGGAACCCAAAGACCAAGATTTTCTTTTCATGCTTTTCAGAAACTTTTTTTTTGGTATTTATTTCAAAGACTTAAGTGTTCTTTGGGGGGGCCCCTAATCATCCTAAGCCCTGGGAATTTACTTCTCTGCAGCTACCCTGCCTCCCCAAGCAGCCCTGCACGGAGCAAAATAATTGTCTGTTTCTGCAAGCAGCCTCCTGTGCAGATGGAGCCTGATTAGCATGTGCGCTTGCAGCAGGCCAGTGCTCCAGCCACATTTGGAAATCCAGCCACTGAGAGAGATGTGGGCTTGACATTCATTAACATTCCTGGGCTCCCTGGGAAATACACATAATAGGGTAAAATTGCCATTAAGGAGAGCAACACTTGAGGGAAATATCCACTCAATAAAGACGGAGATTCTTCTCATCAACAGCTGAGGAAAAATCCAGTTGCCATAAAGGGTAAAAGAGACATCTTCTTAATATGAGTGGAGATGGCCGGAGTTCAGCAGGTTTGCTGTTCTAATGAGTCCCACCTTCCCGCACTGGATGGCAACTGACTTATTGGTATGCAGATGCATCTCAGGCACATTTTGGTCTCAGCAGATCCCGGAGCCAGCTTAATGATTTCTTTCCCCAGGGTTGTCTGTATTAACCTTAAGAGAAGGCAAACACTGAAGTAGCTGGTCTTAATATTGACATAGGGCCTTTAAGTCAAACTTCTGGGTTAGAGGAATAGGATCTTGGTATTTTCTTTGCTTGGTGCTGAGGGCTCTTAGAGGGATACACAGTAATTTGAGTCACAGACAATTCCTTCCTCCCCCTCTGCATTTATAGGGTGAGTTGTTTCGATTGTTTTTCTATTGTCTTTTGTACTGATCATCATAGGACTGGGTGCTGTATGTGCTACATTGATGAGTGTTCTTATTACCATTTGGGAGATCAGTCAGAAGAGTAACACTGAAGGTCCTTTAAGCAACTGAACCTCCTTCACAGTTTTAAAAAAATCTTTGAAGAGACTGGAACCCAGTAAATTCCTTATATTTGCTGGGACTCTCATATGGGTCTATGACACAAAATGTTGTGAGCCACTTTTTTGGGGTGATTTCTGCTGGGGTTCAGCCATGGCAGGTTTGTATGTTTCAGGGCAGGGGCATGGGATTACAAATGTTAGACAGGAGGAACAGAGACAAGGAAGAAACCCCGAGGAGTAGGACAGTACCAGGAGGGCAACGCGGTGAGTCCTGAGTGCTGAGTTCTGAGTTCAGAGTTCACCTGTGTTTAATTCTCCATTCACTTTTATACCCCGATACAAAAGGGGGAAGAAGGCAAAAGACTGCTTTAACATGACACAAAGAACAACCTTAACAGTTACTTGCTCCAATACCTGTGACATCAAGCGATTGATTCCTGAGCAAAACGTTTGATGTTTGGGGCAGTGACCACACCCTAGACCAAGTATCCTGCAAGCAGCCATTCCCTATGTCAAACCTCCTATTTTAAGCAAAAGAGCAAAGGAATATGCTTAAATTCTTTGACCTTTGGTCAAGGTGAGGAGGATCCACCTCTATGGGCCATCTTAATGTTCAAAATACCAAGTAACCACACCCTAGGTCAGGACATCTTGTTTTGTAATCACACCTGTTGTCAACAACTTTGAAAGAACAAAAATAAGCTCAAACTCTTTGACCTTCAGACAAGGTGGAGTAGACTTACGTTTTTAGGTCCCCACAAAATGTCAAACCTGTTTTTATTTTGTCTTCACTTGATCAATGAAACACTTGGTTTAGTAATCTTGCAACTACTGTCCTTGACAAGTCACAGGGAGGAGTGAGATTCCTTGCTGAGTCTGTTTCTTGCATAAAATTATTGCTGTATTGAATAAGCTATCCCAAGCAGTAGGCTTCGTGACTGTGCTGTGTTAGTGTCCTTTCTGGGATGTCATATAAATTGTACACACACTGTTTTGACTCTTTTGTCTCCAAATGGCCTTGGTTTGACATCAGACATCTCTACTGTATTTCCAGTTAGTTAGAAACAGCATCCTGCGTTTCTCAGCAACAACAGTGCCTTGTATGTGTGTAGAGTTTATAATTCACAATATACATTCACATATGTGTTCAAACTTGATATTCACAATGAGCCTCTTTAATAGGTGATTTTTTTCAGGTATTAGATGAGGAAACTGAGGATCATGGATTTTGTTATTGGATATGGTGGTAATTTACTCATCATCAACAAAATTTAGACTTGAAGCTATAATGCCCTTATTTTTGTGAGCTGCTTCTTTTAGTTGGTTGTTTTTGTTAAGAATATTCACTTGATGAAACCAAATCCAAGATATTATTTTAAGTATCTATAGCTAAGTGGCTGCAACGAATACTTTTCTATGTTTGTCAAACACGCAAATATTTTGATGTTGCAAAATGAAACATGTGTATTTGTGTGTGCATGTGTTTACATGTGTGTGTTGTATGTTCATGAGCACATAAAAGAATGTACCCATGAGTGCATATTAGAAGCTAGAGGAGAACATCAGGTGTCCTGTTGTCTTGCCTTAGTCTCTTGAGACAGGATTACTCACTGAGCCTTGAAGTAGGCTGGCCTGTGGTAAGCCCTACTGATCCTTTCTGTCTCAGCATTCCTTATAGTTCTGGGGTTATAGAACCAGGTGGCCACAGGGTTTTATATAAATTAGCTGGTTAGGAGTGTAAACTCTGGCCCTCAGGTTTACACAGGAAGAAGTACTGCATGCAGTACCAGGAAAAAGATTTTCTAAAAGATGATTATTGGACCAGTGACCTGAAGTCATTCAGTCCCCACAGATGTAGGGTAAAGAATAAATAAATGTAATTAATTAAAAGATGACTCTCATCAGGAAGACTTTTCACAAGCTATCATGATATTATTTTCTATAGGTGAAAATTGAAGAACCACCAGCTGGCCTCATCTACAGAAAGCAATAGCTTCTTCTTTCTTTTGGGTAATGTGACCTGACTTGATCATATTCATAATACCCTGAGCTCTGTGTTTACTGTATATACATTTTTTTATATACTGAATCTATAGTTCACTCTGAACATTAGTTACTGATCTGGGATTGAATGTGACTACTAGAAACTCTGAAAGTAGTGACTGAGTTGACATTTGTCAGGAGATGAGATGATGTGAGCATGGGGATAGGTCATGATTTCTGTTTGTAACATAATGGAACTTAGGAGATATGCTTAAAAGTTGATGGAATCATCCATAGAGGATTACTGCTGGAAGCCATGATGCTCAGAAGGAGAGGGATTAGAGTAACATAGCTGATAAGAATGATGAGAAAAGAGAAGGTAGAAGGTATACATGAGGCGATATTATTAGCTTTCATATTATGAAGTCAAAAGTTAACATCTACAATTGAGAAATCAGGCAAAAGATGTTGAACACTTTTATGACCTCCAATGATTAACTCTGTCTTCAAAGCATAGTGGAATTCAGAGTGGGAACTAGGGTGGGAAGCTTTCTGCTTTCATTATATTCTGCACAATCTTATTTTGAATGCTGTACATTAAACACTTTCCAAATTCAAAGGGAAACACCCCTATTGTGTTTCAACTATGATTGGCATATGTGAAAACCGGAGTGATAGGTTAGACTGATGGATAAACACCGGGTGGCCTAATGAGCTAGTACCACAGAGCTGAGTAAGGTTCTGTTGACCAAGCTAGCATGTAGCCTGGCCCCTGATCACCAGCTCCTGGCTGAACCACTTGAGAGCAGTAACAATAAACATCCGCAGCCTATGCCAGGCTCTGGGAGAGCATGTCTTAGTTGTGATTTAACTAATAACTAGATTACCACAGTTGAAGTCCTACTCTCTCCTGTAGTAAATGGGGATTAAATTCTAGTCTATGCCTTAACTTTAGCTTTCTTCTTAACTTTCTGAGTCCTTTCTATAGTTCTTTCTATCTTATTTTTACTTGTAATACAAGCACAATTATAAATGTTTTTAACCTACCTTAATAGCCTGTTCCGAATAATCTAAGAGAATACATTAGTGTAATACATTCTCTCTAGGAAAAATCCGTTACCCAACAGTCATTAATTGTGTTTGTGTACTGAACATTGTTGGTGTGACCCCAATTGTTTCTTTTTTTTTGTTAATAGATTTCTCAATTAAAAACTGATCTGATTCAAAATGGTTTAGCTTTGGGGAGCTAGATTCAAAACATATTCTCTTCCATTGAGTCTTACAGTTTGAACTGCTTATTACTGGTTAAGGTGGTTTGGGGTAGCCTGTCAAATTTACTGAAAACAAAAGAACTTACTGTGGGACAATTGTCTTGTACCCTGTAAAGATTTGTCACTTGTACTGGTTTAATAAAACTGATTGGCAATTAGACAGGCAGGAAGTATAGGAGGGGTGAAAAAAATAGGAGAATTCTGGGAAGAGAAAAGGCTCAGTCTGCAGTCGTCACCCAGACCAGAGGGAGAAAGATGAGAATGCTTCACTAATAAAAGGTACCAACCCACATGGCTAACACAGAAAAGATTTATGGGTTAAGAGTTAGCTAGAAATATGTCTAAGCTATTGGCCAAATAATATTGTAATTAATATAGTTTATGTTTTATTATTTTAGGTCTGGGTGACTGGTAATGAACAAGCAGCCTCCTTAAACAAATGGACAATTATATTCATATAAAACCTGAGAGAGCTTGGAAAGTAATTCTAGACACAAAAGAACAGAGTCAAGCAGGCTTCTTGGTAGCAGCATTTTCTGAATGGGCTCTGTTTGATAGAGGCAAGTGCATCTCATTTAATCTCATTTAAGAGAGGCTTCCTGACTCAGCTTTAGCTGAAAAAATCTTGCAGCTCTTTCAGAAGACCCTGTCACTAAATAGTTAAGTAGTGCTTATGAATAGCCAACAGCATGCTTCTTGGTGGTAGCAGGGACCTTGAAACTCTATAAAGTTGTGGCAACAAACATGGCTCCTGCCAATACCTCCACCATGAAACTTGACTCTCAGAAGGCTAAGAAATGGGGTGCATCCAGCTATTAAAGCCACAACTTTAATGCTAGCCATATTGCTTAGCAAATTAAAGACTCATGTGGTCAGAAAAATAAAGATATACACTAAAGATATATTCAGATAAAAAAATCCTCTAAACAGTTTATAGTGTATTTAATAATATATGTAGACTTGGGAGAGAAAAGAAAAAGGATACAGTTGTTAAATAAAAGCAAGAAAGAGAGTAGTAGGATGTGGTGGCACACACTTTTAATTCCAGTGCTTGGGAGACTGAGGCAGGCTAATCTCTGTGAGTTCAAGGACAGCCTAGCCTACAGAGTGAGTTCCAGGGCAGCCAAAGATACATAGAGAAACCCTGTCTCAAAAAAAAACCCAAAATTGAAAATGAAAACAGAAGAAATGGAGTTTAAAATAAAGCCATATAAAGATGGAAAATACACAGAAAATCTTGATACTGTATGTTATTGTGTTGTCTTTGAATAGTTTAACAACTGAGGAAGGAGCAATAACTGCTAAAAGATATTTGATTATAAATGCTGCTGGGTTAATCCAACATATGTATTTTGAAAATGCCTTGACTTCAAAATTACGTCAAAAGATATGTTACTTTGGAGAAGAGGTTTTCCTTTTGTGTCCACAGCAAAGGAGAGGCTATGGATTCATTCTAGGTTAAGAAAAATCAGATTTGATCAAGGAAGACCCCTGAAAAATCTCCAATAAGAGCAGATGGCCCAGATAATCAAACATTTCAGAGGACCTCTGTTGGAGTTTCCTGTGAGTTCTACATCAAGAACAGTGTCAAGATTGCTGGCTAAGATTACCAAACCTCAGAATATTCCAGTCAGGACTTGATCATAATTCTAAATTTTCTTTAGGTCTCTATAAGATTATCAATGCTCCCAATCAGCAGGAAGTATCCTAGAAAACTACGCCCACATTTCCAAAAAATGGGTCATGAATGTTTGTCTTTGTTTAGAGTGTTGGTTACAAGTTGTTATGGATAATGGTCAGGAGAAAAAGCTAAACAACGGAGATTAGATTCAGAGTCCTTGTTTTGAAAAGCAAAGAAATGGAAGTACTGTAGGACAATGGTCTTGTACCCTGTAAAGAATTGTTACTTGTATTGGTTTAATAAAACACCAATTGGCAATTAGCCAGGCAAGAAGTACAGACAAGAAACCAGAATAGGAAAATTCTGGAAAGAGGAAAGTCTTAGTCTGCAGTCATCACCCAGACCAGAGGACGCAAGATGAGAATGATGAGAATGCCTCACTGATAAAAGGAACCAAGTTGTGCGGCTAACAGAGACAAGAATTATGGGTTAATTTAAGATGTAAGAGATAGAAATATGCCTAAGCTATTGGCCAAATAGTGTTGTAATTAATATAGTTTCTGTGTTATTATTTGGGTTTGGGCGGCCAGGAAATGAATGAGCAGCCTCTGTTTACAGGAACTTAAGCCTTATNTCTCAGAAGGCTAAGAAATGGGGTGCATCCAGCTATTAAAGCCACAACTTTAATGCTAGCCATATTGCTTAGCAAATTAAAGACTCATGTGGTCAGAAAAATAAAGATATACACTAAAGATATATTCAGATAAAAAAATCCTCTAAACAGTTTATAGTGTATTTAATAATATATGTAGACTTGGGAGAGAAAAGAAAAAGGATACAGTTGTTAAATAAAAGCAAGAAAGAGAGTAGTAGGATGTGGTGGCACACACTTTTAATTCCAGTGCTTGGGAGACTGAGGCAGGCTAATCTCTGTGAGTTCAAGGACAGCCTAGCCTACAGAGTGAGTTCCAGGGCAGCCAAAGATACATAGAGAAACCCTGTCTCAAAAAAAAACCCAAAATTGAAAATGAAAACAGAAGAAATGGAGTTTAAAATAAAGCCATATAAAGATGGAAAATACACAGAAAATCTTGATACTGTATGTTATTGTGTTGTCTTTGAATAGTTTAACAACTGAGGAAGGAGCAATAACTGCTAAAAGATATTTGATTATAAATGCTGCTGGGTTAATCCAACATATGTATTTTGAAAATGCCTTGACTTCAAAATTACGTCAAAAGATATGTTACTTTGGAGAAGAGGTTTTCCTTTTGTGTCCACAGCAAAGGAGAGGCTATGGATTCATTCTAGGTTAAGAAAAATCAGATTTGATCAAGGAAGACCCCTGAAAAATCTCCAATAAGAGCAGATGGCCCAGATAATCAAACATTTCAGAGGACCTCTGTTGGAGTTTCCTGTGAGTTCTACATCAAGAACAGTGTCAAGATTGCTGGCTAAGATTACCAAACCTCAGAATATTCCAGTCAGGACTTGATCATAATTCTAAATTTTCTTTAGGTCTCTATAAGATTATCAATGCTCCCAATCAGCAGGAAGTATCCTAGAAAACTACGCCCACATTTCCAAAAAATGGGTCATGAATGTTTGTCTTTGTTTAGAGTGTTGGTTACAAGTTGTTATGGATAATGGTCAGGAGAAAAAGCTAAACAACGGAGATTAGATTCAGAGTCCTTGTTTTGAAAAGCAAAGAAATGGAAGTACTGTAGGACAATGGTCTTGTACCCTGTAAAGAATTGTTACTTGTATTGGTTTAATAAAACACCAATTGGCAATTAGCCAGGCAAGAAGTACAGACAAGAAACCAGAATAGGAAAATTCTGGAAAGAGGAAAGTCTTAGTCTGCAGTCATCACCCAGACCAGAGGACGCAAGATGAGAATGATGAGAATGCCTCACTGATAAAAGGAACCAAGTTGTGCGGCTAACAGAGACAAGAATTATGGGTTAATTTAAGATGTAAGAGATAGAAATATGCCTAAGCTATTGGCCAAATAGTGTTGTAATTAATATAGTTTCTGTGTTATTATTTGGGTTTGGGCGGCCAGGAAATGAATGAGCAGCCTCTGTTTACAGGAACTTAAGCCTTATAAAGAACATCTGACAGCTGTACCTCTCCTTGCAGCTTTTCTGTACTGGTACTGACTCTCATCCAATCACATCCTCTCAGACATCCTTTACTGTCAGACATACAGGTCTTTGTCCAATCACATCCACTCAGACATCCTTTACTGTCAAACATACTGGCCCTCATCTAATCACAACCTCTCAAATAGCCTTTACTCTCAGACATACTGGTCCTCATCCAATCATATCTTCTCAGGCATTGTTTATTCTCATACATTCTTAAGATTTAACTTACTAGATTTTGAGAAGTTAATTTAACATGCAAGAAGCTAAAAACCAAATTACCATTTTCCCCAAGCCCTTCCTCTGCTGCTTCTAAGTTCAGTTTTAGCTTGATTCCATGCAAGTCTGGATTAAGGAACCCAAAGCTAGATGAGAAGGTCTAATGCATAAGGAACCCTTCAGATTTATTGAAGATTTTTGAAGTTTTGTTATGTCTGTGAGCTAGGACCTGGCCAGAAAAGAGTTTCAAATAAAAAAAGAAAGACTGTACATGGCCTTTTGACTGTTGCATGGATATCTGGAAATTCCTTCTTCATCATCAACCTTCATTCCAGCAATTCTGGTTGAAGAGCCATGACCATGCATATCATTTATTTATTACTTCATGGCATTTTTGCCTCTGTAGAGATATTGTATCCCAAGGATGTAAAACACAAGATGTTTAGGTTGAAACATCAGAAAGGACTAGATTGTATATAGCAGAGTGGAGAGACACAAACTACCAGATGTGGCCTGTACTGACAAGTCAGGGCAGGAAGAGGCAGACTCAGGCTGAAAGGTGATCGGGAGGAGAGGAGGCTGACTGAGAATAGGAGAGGAGTAGATTGTGGGCAAGAGAGATATAGGGACTGTCTCAGTCCCTGTTCTAGTGCTGTGAAGAAACACCATGACCAATGCAATTCTTAAAAGAAACGATTTAACTGGGGCTTGTATTTATTTATTTATTTTAATTTAGTTACATTTTAGAGGGTTAGTCCACGAGATCATGGTGGGAAAGCAGACAGGTGCAACACTGGAATAGAAATTGAGTTCTTTATATCCTGTTCTGCAGTGAGTAGGGAGAGAGAGAGAGAGGAGAGAGAGGAGAGAGAGAGAGAGAGAGAGAGACAGACAGACAGAGAGACAGACAGACAGACTTGCACTTTTGAAACCTCAAATCCCACCCCCAGAGACATCTTCGACAAGAACACACCTACTCCAGAAAGGCTATACCTCCTTATCCTTCCCAAAGAGATCCACTAACTGGAGACCAAGTATTCAAATACATGAACATATTAGGGACATTCTAATTCAAACTACCACAGTTAGCAACTGACTAAAATCAGACTATAAGTATTGGAACCAGTGTTTGATCTAAGTTCAGTGTGGACACAAAGCTTTCACTCAATTCTTCTTTCTCCTAGAGTCTCCCTTTAGTGAAAGGCAACTGGGTGCTGATAATTAATAAAAACAAATAAATGCATACTATTTATTTTTTAAAAAATTCCTGTAAACTGATATGGTGTGGCTCAAGACATGGGCTGCTTTTGTTTTCCCATAAGGTACGAAGCCGTTTTCCCCCATCTGCTTGCATAAGCTTCAGCAATAAAACTATACTTGCAAACAAGAAATGGGAGCTGAATTGCAAGGCCCAGAGAAGGCTGGGGGAGCAGGGCAGCAGGGACAACTCTACCCCTTCCATGACAAAAGTTATCTTTATAGTACAAGAAGTACACTTACGTCTTTGGAGACTAAGTAGGTTTAGGATGCTTTGTTCTTATTTTATTCTCTTTAAAAAACTAAAAGAAAACAGTCCATTAAAAGGAAATTCTTCATCTCAAACTGTTGACTGCTATGCCTCTTAATTTTAGCTTGTTAAATTTGGGATCTTGAAACAAAATCCCACACATAAATGTTCTCTGGGCCCATGGCATTTCCATTTGCTTGTGAATTGGATTAGTTTTCATTTATCTTAAGCTCTTGCCTCTCATTCCTTTTTGTTTTGAGATACTTAGCAAATGTTGACAGTTATGGTTGGCTTATTAAGCTCCCTCAGTTATGTAAATGATTCCTGTTAGTTGTATTTCTATTAATTGAAGAAAGCTTTAAGTTTTCTGGGGCATCTGAGGACTTACTAATAAAATATTGCTTATATTTCATTTAACTTTTTTTTTGCTTCTTCAGGCATCAAGTTGACCTTTTTTTTTCTATCCCCCTTTAGCTCTACACTTCCTTTTTGAATCTACTGTTTGCTTGACATGAAAAATGAACTTGTACAATTATAGACCTAGTGGCCTTTTCTCAGCTCATTCTTCTTGGTCACTCTGCTGTGGTTGACACTGCTCCCACTCGCCTCAAAGCCTCCTGCTCCTTTGGCCCCCACAACATGATTTTTCTGGTTTATTCTTCCCTGTGACTGTTCTTTCTTGTCTCCATCCACTCTGCTGTCTTCCTTATAGAGCAGTGCTTTGTGGTTGATTTCTGCATTTTGACACTTTCGGGTCACTCCCAATAACTGTGTGACATGCCAGTTCCTAGTTGAAGCTCTTCAAGCCTTAAGGGGACTAGAGAGTGAGTGCTCAGAGGACACACTTGGGTTCTAACGGGGCTTTCCAAGTTTTTACCATTGGGAGTTTTCTCTGTGGATTGTGTGGAGCTGAGTTACTTACAGTTACTTTACAGGCAGCAGTAGATTCAGGTTAGGAGAATAAAGGTACAGGTCAAGAATGAGGACAGCTGGGTCCAATGGATGAAATATCAGAGACAGCAAGGGACAGAAGGTCAAGAGAATTTATAGAGATGTGAAGTAGAAGGCATTTGACAGATGTGAGAAAGAACAAGAGAGGGTTCAGATCCCTGGAGTTGTAACAGGGTTCCAGGAACATCTGTGACAGCTATCATGCATCGGACCAGAAGTCCTGAACCCAACCATTCAGTTAGGCTTGGCTGGAGTCTGGGGCAAGTATTAAGATTTGACTGAGAAGCACAGATCCACTGCTCCTGAAGGCTCAGTTGACTCATTCAGATCCAGCTAAGGAGGAGAGAGGTGACCTTGACAGTGGAGTGAAGAGCTGTGGATACCAATGAGGTTCATTCTGAGTTAAACAAACTTGAATGCCAAGCAACATCCAGGCCAAGAAGCTTTGCTATTAGTACCCGACCTCATTAGGACCTGACTCTAAGATGGTGGTTTTATCCTGTATTTTCACCTAGATTTTGGCTGGATAGAAGCTGACCTAGAGATCCTGGTACCTGCAGATCATGTACTCACATCTGCCTTTGGACTGACTGTATTTTCTGGTTAGTCTTCAGTCAATCCATATTTCGTGAACTCACTCCTCTCATCAAGAATGAATTCAGGGATGTTTGTCACTCCTCTCTATGGCAAAGCATTGCTTCTGAAAGCTCCTAACCCAGCCACCTATAAATTAACCCAGCCACCCATAATGACCCAGTCACAATATGCACAGAACAGTCTACTTACCTCTGGATGTGTGCCCTCACTCCCTTGTGTGTCCCTCCCTCCCTCATCAACCCACTGGAATAGTATTGTTTCCCTTAGAAAAGTAAATGTATCTTAAATCCCAGAACCTGAGGATGCCTCTGCCTCTGGGAAAGCAAGAATCAAGGCCTTCAATCAATTGACTTTAGAGTGGGAAAATAACCCAATTATCCAAGTGGACCTTACATCATTGTGAAGATTTTCATTGGGAAAGGGAAGCTGAAACGTTTCAGAGAGGATGTGATGGCAAAAAGGATGTCCAGTCAGAAATAGCGGTGCATGCCTGTAATCCCAGCACTTGAGAGGCTGTTATGGGAAGATTACCACCAGTTTAAGACTCGTTGTATTATAAAGTTCTAGGTCTGCCTGGGCTACATGAGCCTTTGTATCAAAATAATAATCAGAGATCATGTGTTCTAAAAGAAACAGGACTTGAAGAAGGCAGATAGACGTGACTAGCCAGGCAGCCTTTAGGAGGTAGAAAAGTTAAGAAATATATCCGCCTCAGACAGATCTGACTAAGAGCCACTCAAAAGAGTGGAGTCCTGCCAACATATTGATTGAAACCTGAACCCGACTCCTGTCTACAGCATGAAGAGCCTGTACTGTGAGAAAACTGAGTCTATGGTGGTCTTTAACAGCACTCATAAGAAGCCTGTATACTTCCTAGCCTCAAATAGCAAGTGTTTCTTAGGAGCCATGTGTCTCATGATAAAGAAACTGAGCGTGGGAGGCAAGGAGAGAAAGATTTCTATGTACCTACTTCCTCTTCCGTTTGTCTTACTCAGTCACTCATGTAACACATATTTAGTGCTTATATGTCAGCACATGTCAGTCCTCATACTGTAAAGCTCACAAGCGAACCCAGAGACACAGAACAAATATGAGAAGTCGAAAAATGTTATCGGGTAGTGGTGCGGGAGAGAATTGTCTGTATTCTGTCAATCATGTATTTTAATAAAANAGATCTATTTGATAAGAACTTTAAGGCTTTGAAGAAAGAAATTGAAGAGGACACCAGAAAATGGAAGGATCTCCTATGCTTTTGGATGGGTAGGATTAACATAGTAAAAATGGCAGTTCTAACAAAGGCAGTCTGTGAATTCAACGCAATCCCTATCAAAATCCCAACAAAATTCTTCACAGACCTAGAGAGAACAATAATCAACTTTATATGGTTAAAATATATTTTAGGCCCATAAGTTCTAGGAGTGAACCTTAGCTATGATCATCAAATCATAGTACCACATAATTTTTCTCTGTACGCTGCTCCATTTTACTGTTTTAAAGAGCAAAAAATTACTTGAATTAAGCCTAAAGGAGCATCTATCAAATTTTCTCATTAAAAACAACTCAATAATTTCTAGCATGATATGAAATGAAGTCATCAATAAAATACAAGCAAAAATTAACTGCTTTGTGCCTTATTGAACTACCAATGAAAATGTATTTTTTTCTCCAGCAACTGAGATTTCCATGGCTTATGACTATGGGAAAGTAGGCACTTAGGTTTGGCTTCATCTTGGCTGATTTGGATCATTATTGTATGTGGCACATGAATGAGTGGAGTTATTTTATACTACACATACACAGAATTTTATCATGAATTGTTGTTTCCAATAAGGGAAAGATTAAATCTGAATTAGGATGGCATACTTCATATATCTCCTCTTAGGAATGGTGTAGACATGAAATAAAAAGTAAACCATGTATATCCTAACTCTGGGGGAAAAAATACTGGAACACTGAATTTGAAAAGGCAGAGTCCAGAAAGAGTAGATAGAAAAATAATGTCTTGCAATTAAGTGTTTAATTTTAGTTTTTTATCTTAAACATCTGCAATAAAGGGTAAAGACTTTGAAAGCCTTATCTTCCACAAGTAAAACCTGAGAGAGCTTGAGAAGTAATTCTGGGCAGAAAAGAATAAAGTAAAACATGTTTTCTTGGTAGCAGCAATCTCTCAGGTCTGCTCTGTTTGCTAGAGGCAAGCGCTCTCATTTAAGAGAGGCTTCCTGACTCAGCTTTAG